>PVKN010009721.1:0-23430 GCA_004027915.1 Capromys pilorides
TCCATTGTTCTTAGATAGGAAGATCCAATATAGCGAAAAGGGCCATCTGCCTAAAATTTTTATACAGATTTAATGCAATCCTAAGAAAAATTCCAATAGCACATCTCACAGAATCAGAGAAAACAAATTAGGTAGAGAAAATAAATTTCATTTGACATCAGAAGAGACCTAGAATGGTGAAAGCAACTGTGATCCCTTGGAAAGACAAGAAAGGGGTCTCACTATCTCTGACCTGAAATTGTATTATGAAGCTACTGTGATAAAAATAGCATAGTTCTGGAAAAAAATAAAACAGAACTGCAGAACAACAGCATGGAAGAGAAGATGCAGAAACAACTCCCTGTGTATTCAGCCACATTTTCTTTGACAAAGGTATGCAACACATTCACTGTAAGAAAGCTAGCCTCTTTAACAAACAGTGCTGGAAAACTGGCTGTGCACATGCCAAAGACTAAAATTGCACCCATATCTTCAACCACTTACTAAATATGAAATGGATCAAATATCTGAATAGTGAAATATAAATAGGCTGAAGATAAAACAGGTAGAACTTTTACAAACATTGGTGCAGGCAAAAGCCTTTATGAACAAAACGTCAATCATACAGGAAATACCAGCAAGAATCAATAACTGGGATATCATCTGGTTATAAAGCTCTTGTAAGGCTGAAGAAACAACCAAGAGTAAACCACCCATAGTGTAGCGAATAATTTTTGCCAGCTATACTTCAGACAAAGGAATAATATCTAGATTTATAAAGAACTTTAAAAAAGAATCAGCTCCCAGGCTGGGAACATAGCTCTGCTCTAAGTGCCTGCCTGACAAACACAAGGATCCAGGTTTGATCACTGGTACTCCATGCCACGTTGGCTGCGAAAAACCAGAGGTGGTGGTGCACGCCTGTAATTCCAGGGCTGAGGAGGCTGAGATACGAGGATCACTATGAGTCTGAGCTATCAAGCAAGATCCTGTATCAAGCAAACAAACAAGCAAATATATAATTAAATGGTTTTTTAATTTTTTTTAAAAAATCAGTCCCTGCCCAAATTTAAAATTTCAGTCAAAAATGGGTGCCTAAAATCAACTGACACTTCTTAGATGAAGAAACAGAATGGAAAATAAGCATTTTTAAGATGTTCAATTTCACTAGTTATTTCAGAGATGCAATCTAAAGCAGCACTGAGATTCCATTCTACAGCAGAAAGGATGGCTCTTGTCAAAAAAGAAATCAATAACAAATGCAGGCAGGGCTGTTAGGTAAAAGGCACCTTTCTCCACTGTTGGTGGGTGTGAAGACTGGTGCAACCACCATAGAAATCAGTGTGGAGATTCCTCAAAAAACTAAAATTAAAGGTTCCATTCAATCCAGCTATGCCCTTGCTGGTGTCTTCCCAAATGAATTAAAATCAGTGTTTATGGTGGCACATTTTGCAGTAGCCAAGTCTTAGACACAGCCCCAGTGTGCATTTCTCACCTATAAAATAAAAGATAAATCCAAGGCTTTTACAGGTAAAAGGATACAACTAGTGACTGTATTAGTAAGTGAGTAAATCAGAGCCATATGTGCAAATGTGGTATTGCATCACTGATGTGAAACTCTGAAAGAGAAAATAAAATCTGAAAGATACAATAGATACTGTGAAAGGAAAAGAATCTATTCAATGGGAAGGAAAAACTGGGATGAAGAAAATGATAAATAAAAGAAGGAAAAAAGATATAATTATGTATATATGCAGGTTAGTTTAGATCATTATACCGCTGATTCCTGCTGGTATATTGAAAGGAGGAGCTAATATTTAATTTTTTATTCTTCTTTTTTTCTTTTTAATTTCCTATAATTTTCTTTTCGCTGTGGTTTTATTCTGTTGAACTTTTTAAATAAATTTTCCAGGTTTATATATCTGATAACCTAATCAGCTAATTTGGAGAAAACGTCATGCAATACAGCAACCATTGTTGAATTCCTATGCCTTTGTTTAATGACATTTTGTTTCATTTCTAATGTTTTTTTTAACTATTTTGCTTTTCTTAAACAAATACTTAAAAAAAGAAAGACTGCTCCAGCAATGTTTTAGAAAGCAGTCAAGGAGAGCTTCAAAGAGGAGGTGACATTTTGAAAGAAAATTGACATTCTCAAGGCCGTTAGACATCTGGGGAGAGAGGGAGACACCCCAGCCAGAAATTAGGTCCTGGAATTCA
The DNA here is from genome assembly GCA_004027915.1 of Capromys pilorides. NCBI lineage: Eukaryota > Metazoa > Chordata > Mammalia > Rodentia > Capromyidae > Capromys > Capromys pilorides. The sequence goes on from PVKN010009721.1 coordinate 2,200, forward strand.
CAGGGGCAGGAGTTTCCGGCAGTCCAGTGTCTCTCCATCATTTCAGCTTAATTAAAGAGAAGTCTGGGTGAAACTGTGATCTGTCGTCTCACATGACATTTTTATCACCCGCTTAACATTTCAAATGAAACATTTTATTGCATTTGATGTTAGTTAAACATTTAAAATGTACTCTTCACACTTACAATTCGCAATGTGTTCTGACTATATTAAGCAAATATTTAAGAAACGTTTGGGCTGTTTTTCCATTTTTAAGTATTTAATCTGTAATAAACATATAGCATGTTAAAAATACATTTCATGTATAGTATGTGTTAAGTGTTAAGAATATATTTTTGAACTGCCTTATTTGAGCCTGTCAGACTTTCCATTACAACCCTCTAATTTAAGAGGATTTTAAAACAGCCATAAAAATCTCTTCATGCTGATATTTCAGGTAAAATATATCTCCGTCCAAAGTCCTTTTGCAGTTGTTGGTGGTTTATTTTTTTAGAATTAATATATTTAAAGAAAAAATGACTTTCTGAAATTGAAGATAAAATAAACATTTATTTCTCATAGGATTTAGAGCAGTGCTCTCTGTTGTCTAAATAACTCAGAAATTAAAAGCATCTCATTAAAAATCACTGACTTTATCCATAAATTTAGGCCAACAGCAACAACAACAAAAAAATAGAAATATGGCCGGTATGAGTACTATGTGTATAAAAATTTGGAATCAAGAACTTGAAATAAGGTGGAAGTTGCTTCTCATATCATCCCAGAAAACTTCAAAAGCATGGGAGGACACGTTTCCTTGCACAAGGTGAGCCTTTCATAGCACAGTTTATAGATGAATTTCCCATTACTTCTCCTACTTGTCTTTCAGGGAGCTGAGAAGTGGAAGACTTTTGCCACAATGAGCCCATCTGACAGACCAGGAGGTGCCACAGCTTGGGTTGTGAATTCCCTACATGCCCATGGCCTGAAGCTTTGACCACCAGACTGTGGTACTATGAGAAGTGGTAGAGCCTCTAGTGCATAGGTTTAGTGAGTGGAAGTTAGCTCGTTGGACATGCACCCTTGAAGAGCGTACTAAGGACCTGGATGCCTTCTGTATCTTTTCGTGCTCCCTGGCAGTGAACATCTCTCTCTATCACAGGCTCCAGCCCTGAGGTAATGAACCGATATAGGCCCAATGGGTCACGTGAATGTTGGTCAAAACTCCTCTAAAACCATGAGCCATGATAAACTTTTCCTCCCTAAATATTGTTCATTGTGTATTTTGTTACAGTAACAGATGGCTAACTAATGTGAAAAGTAAGGTCTAGGAGCCAATAAATGATTTTTCAAAGTCACATGCAGTTGCTAATGACCCTGGCATTTAAATCCTTATTTACTAAACATCACTAAAACTCACAGTTCACAAGAGATTGATCACAAGGGTGACTGGGTTTTCAATCTAATTAACTTTTAAATGAGTAAAACTCCTAAGCAAACAAAATCCAAGTTGCTCGTCTGTTTAAATGAATGCATTTTTGTTACTTTCTATTTTCATTGTTTTTTATTCTTTTATGTATTTAGTACAGGGTCTATAGGGTCTCACTACATAGATTGGACTCATAGTGATCCTCCTGTTTTCAGTCTCCCAAGTGCTGGGATTACAGGCACGTGCCACCATGCCCAGTATCCATTATCTTTTCAGCATACACCGGGGGCAGAGTTGGAATGGAATGCCAGGGATCAAACCCCAGTCCCTGGATCTATCTAACCAGGCACTTTAATCTGCTGAGCTATCTGGCCACCCCGACTTTCCTCTTTTAGAATCAAGGTCCTACCAAGAACTGAATGTGAGAAATTCCCCTTATTCTGGTTCAAATCATCTGACAGGGACCAAAAGTTCAGACTTATCTTTACAGGACACCGTAACATCTTTCTTAACTACCTCCAAAAGTGGTCCGAAAAATATGCATGCCACTGTATTGAGCTAAAGAAGCAGCGCACTAAGAAAAGCAAGGAGGAGGCTGCAAAATATACTAAACTTCTGGCCAAGAGAATGAAGGAAGTCAAAGAAAAATGCCAGGAACGCATTGCCAAGAGACACTGGCTGTCCTCTGTGAAAGCTTCTACTTCCAAGTCTGAGTCCTGTCAAAAATGAAATACTTAGGTAACAAATAAATTATATCCTACCTCAAAACAAGCAAGCAAACAAAAGGCGTATGAATCCATTTCACCCACTTAGACTATACATGACTTGAAAACTAAGGCTTATTTATCTGTGTTCCTTCCTCTTTTCTCCCTTACCTAATGTTTGGTGTAGTGACTGGTATCTTATAAGGTTTCATTAAATGGTCATCATTAAGAAGAGCCAATAGAATTGCACAAAGAGGACTGATACAATATTACAGGGCTAGAAGACACCTCAGCTGGCCATGACAGCATTCACCAAGTGACTTCCTCACATCTCTATGCCAACACTTCCTACATGGTGATGACTCCATGAACAGACGCAGTTGGGAAATGCTCCCAGTGGAGAGAAATGTCATCAGAATTCCTTCAATGTGACCCCAGCCTTCCCTGTTTCTACTCTACAGAGCAGAAGCACTGTCAAAAGCCAGTGGCTTGCTGTTACAGGGGGATTCCTGTCCCTATTGGGGAGGTCCAAACTAGCTCTTTCCACTGCCATGGGAAGTGTGGTAGCATCTTCTTTGTCCTGGGCACAGGCCTTCTGGCCCTCTCACTAAACCCAAATTTTAGCACTAAATGATACTTTGACTCATATGTGTACTTACTTTTTATTTCTCCATTGACTCAGAGCTCAAATGAGGATGAAAAGTGTTATTTATTTTTGGCACCCCCTAAAGTCCAAGAGAGAAAAATACCTAAAGCACTCCACAGTCAATTGCTTTTCTTTCAAAATCATCTTCCTTCCAAGTACACCAAAAATATCCTTAGGCCTTCAGAGTAATTATATTTATGATCATTCATTTTTTCGTTAGTCTAGAGCAAATATTGTGGGAACTCAAGAAAGATGATGTTCCAAAGTCAACCTCAAGTTTGGAATTGCAAGAAAGAACCACAGATTAAAATGGAATTGGAATCAGCTGAACCCTGGATACTCTCTCTAATGAGACTTCGGTACAGGAACCACATATTATACTGTCCTAATAGACAGTCTTAAAAAGTTAGGTGGGCTCAACCTCAAATCATACCTAGAAGACTTAGCCTTAAAGGCCAGGCAAACTTCAGGACCCAGGATGAGAAAATAAAATTCAACAGAGGCATTGACAAGAGGCATCTGGAATATTTGAGTGTCAATTGCTAATTCAGACATCGTGTCAAATAGCAAAGCTATCCTGACTTCATTCATTGACTCAACAAATATTTATTGACTGTCTGTTATGTCCCAAGCAGTGTTGCAGACATTATTGATATTGCAGTGATCTAAAAGCAAAAACCCCTGCCCTCATGCAGTGTGTGATCTAATGGGAAATGATAGCCAGCACAAATTAAATAAATAAAGCACACAGAATAGTATTGGGCTGCCAGGTGAAAAATGAGGCAAGTAGGGGAGGCATGCGATACAAGGGTGTTACATAGAGATGGGGCACAGCTTCAAGCCAAAGACTACGGAAGTCTTAATAAAACTGTGACACTTATGTACTCTTTGGAAGAAACTGAAGAGAATTAGAAGCATTCTCACAAAGGCATGAGAAAATACAGATTTCATGTGGAGGAGTTCGATACATAGAAGAGGAGCATCTTAGCTCAGGCTTCCATAAAATATGTCATGAGTGTGTTAAACAACAAATTTTTGTTTCATCCACATTTCTGGAGACAAGGAAGTTCAAGATCAATATGGCATGGATTTGGTTTCTTGTAAAACTTCTCTTCCTGACATTTTTCTGTGTCCACACAAGTCCTTTCCGTGGTGTAAGAAACGTCTTTCTCTATGCATGGGCTCAATGTCCACCCAAGGTGTCATTACTTGACCTCAGCTGACTCTGATCACCTCCAAAGGTCTCTCTCTCTCCGAACAAAGACACACTACAAATTGGAGCTTCAATATAATGGTTCTGGGGCACACAATTTGGCCACAGCAAGGAAATCTAGCCATTGGAACTAGAGAGAGAACAGTCCTTGGAATCATCTTGTCAAAGTCACCCTCAAATTTTTGTCATTTTCACCAGCTCTTATTGTCTCCTGAGAAAACCTCAGGCTTAGTTAACATTGAACTCAGTCCCTTCTCTTGTTGCAGGAAGCCATGAAGCCATATTTACCGAACTGATTTTAACTCGCATTCCGAGTTGCAGGGAATCATACTACATCATTTTATCATCTATGTCCTGTTCTCCAAAACCAATACTTTCCACTTCCTTTTTTCTACTCAAATCCAAAGCACTTTCTCTCTCACTCTCTGGCTTCCCAATTCACTGAGATAATAAAATCCATCAGAAGAGAACCTGTACAAGCTCCTTGGCCTGCAGCCTCCTACCCAGTGCCCGGCGCTTGTTGGTGTGAGCGATCTGTTCGCCTGTGTCTCTAAGTCAGCCCTCCCCACTTAGTCCTGCACCACACCCCTCTACCCAGTCTGCCCTACACATCACCCCATATCCTTGGTCTTTCCTCTTTATCAGGCTATCTCCAACACCCATCATTTCCCCACAGCCTCCTTTTATTGTTTTTCAATGATATTTACTTCCCTCCCAAGCTTTGTCTAACTGTCTTGGCTCACATTCAAAGCAAACCACCTCAAAATCAGTAAAAGTTCCCTCTGCTTCTGGGTCCACACCTGCCATTATATATTTTTTCCACTCACCGTACCTCTTAATAATTTGCATATAGCTAAAATTCACTCTTTGGTGTATGTCCTTGTAAGTTTTGGCATAAAGCCCCAATCTTTAGCTCATCACAACCAAAAACTCCATCCCACCTTCTTGTAATCACCTTCTCCCCACCCCCAGCCTTGGCTGCCATGGTGCTCTCTATAGGTTCATCTTTTACAGGGTCCCATATAAGTAGAATTGTGCCACTGGTGGAATCTGTCTCACTAGTCTCCATTTCAATCCATTTTTCATCCCTGTTCTTCTAGAACTGTCCCTTCACAGTGGCTGCAGTCTTCACTGTGGTTTGAATGTGTTTCCCAGAGTTCCCATATTGCAACCTCATCCCCAAGCCATATGCTATAGTATTTAGCAGGTGGTTAGGAGTACATGAGGTCATGAGATCCCCATGATGAAATCAGTAACTTCCTAAGAAAAGGAAGAGAGACCTATTTTTGCATACTTCCTGGGCCTTACCACCTAATTCCTTACCCTGAGTTATGATGCACCTCACCAGATGCCAGGCACATGGTATCACCATCTTCTGGACCCTCTCAGGCTCTAGAACCATAAGCTAAATAAACTTCTATTATCAAGTGTTGCATTGTCATAGACCACACCAGTCCTCTCAATTATTAGGATTTATGTTTGAGTCCCATCCCTCATCTTGGTTGTTTTACCAGCAGCAGTGGAAACTTCAATCTTCAGGGGCCACCCTATGTACTGCCTTCCAGAACTCTACACACAGGCACTGTCCATCACCAAGAGCCACTCCTTGGTCTCCCTTGACTCCTTATCTTCCAAACATCTCCACTTAGGAGGGCACCAGGACTCCTGCAAAGGTTCTTTTCTCCTCTCCACTTACGTTCACACTCATAGCTTTAACTCACATTTGTTGGCACCAATATTTCCATCTCTTTCATAGACAGATTCTCTAACTGCAGACTGACATTCAGTTTAGCCACTTCCTTTCTTTCTTTCTCTTTCCCCTAACATTTGAAAAATTGGGACCTTGATATTATCCCCTCCTCCCTTCTTGTCTTCTTTTGTCAGCCTTTTTGTCCAAGTGTAACTCCATCCTTCCAGTGTCCAGGCCTTGAAGTCATCACCAACACCTCACTCTTACGCCAGTTCCAGTTCTATAGGTTTCATCTTCAAAACGTACCAATTATCCTTTAAACATTTTAAACATCTACTTAAGAACTGCAATGGCTTGGATGTGCATCTTCCCCATTCATGTTGAAATTCCCATCCAGTAGGATGTTAGGAGGATATTAGGCCACTCAGCATCAATTAGATTAGAAGGGAGAAACTCCTATAAATGTGAGCAATGTCCTTATAAAGAAAATCCGAGACACCTTTCTTACCTCTTCCATGATATAAGAACATTAAAAAGGGATCCTCCATGAACCAGAAAGCAGAACCAAATTGCTAATTCCTTCATCTCAGACTTCTCAGCCTCTAGAACTGTGTGAAGTGAATCCCTGTGGTTTGTAAGCTTCCCAGTACATGGTATTTTGGTCTAGCAGCCTGGATATACTGAGATATAAATCCTGTCCTAAATCTTCAAGTGCCCATTAAGTTTAATGGGACGCATTTGAAACATTCTGTCCCATTCCAAGACAGCCAAAGCATCTTTAAAGATCCAAAAATATATGAATGAAAAACATTCAAATAAAAGCAATAAAAATGGTTACATAAGCAAGAAGGCAAAATGTAAAAAGTAAACAGCTGTACCTGGAGATGAAACAGGAAGCAGGCACAGCCTACTGAGGTCCCAGACAAGGAGGAGGAGTCCAGCTATGAGAGAGGCTCAACTGTGGTGTGCTATTCTGCAGACAGCTCACTCTTCTTTTTAGAATGTCTTGTCCACTGATTTCTGAACTTTTTGTTAGTCTTACAGTCCAAAAGCTCCTGAAAGCTTACTTTTGTAAATAGAGGATGCACTTGGCGAACTGAGATGTCTAGAAGACAGCGAAGTAGAAGTGTAATTCTAATTTTCCACATAATATGCCCTGAAACATTGGGGCAGGTATGCTGTGGTACCATTTTGTCTGGGTATGTAATGTGCAATATCACAACTATCACATGTGTATGTTTATTTTGAAGTGGAAGATATTACACCTCGGAAATGAAGCCATGTAAAAAATGAGATGTTTTTCAATAGCCTTTAAGACAAAACTTCACGATGTGGACAGCCACCTTGAGCAGTAAGGTGCACATGCAGAATGCAACCCTTTCTGATCACCACCTCTGACAGCTTTTTGGCGCACCTGGACTGTTGCCATGGCAATCCAGGTCCATCCCTCCGGTCTCCTCCACTCGAGGCTATAGCCTATTTCTTGCTCAGAACCTGCGTGGGCCCTCTGCCATCCAGACGCTGCAGCGAGCTCCGAGCCCTGCAGCGGCCTCTTGTGCAGTTCTGGTCCACCCTGCGCCCTCGTATGCCACCTGGCCACGTTAATTTTCTTCTGCCTCACCAACACGTCAGGTACACTCCTGCCTCGGACCATTTACATCATTCTTGCCCATATGTCCACGAAGCTGATATCTTTGTCTCCTTCCAGCCTTTATTCTAATAATCATCTTCCTGAGACATGACTGACCACCCCTCGTAAAGCTGAGATCGCTCCCGCCATCTTCTCCATGTCCCTGTCCCCCGCCTGCTTCCTTCTTCTCTGCCCCAGGGTTTCTGTTCCGATATTTCTGTCGGCACATTCTGCTTCTGGCCCTTCTCTTCCTTCTACACGGTGAGCGCCTTAGCTTCCGAGTTCCCTTTCGGGCTATCGCCCAGCGGTCACAGCTTCCTTCCTCACCGGCAGCCTTAGAGCTTAGTATGCTAAAAAGCAGATTGCAAGCTGCATCTTGTCTGGGTCTTTGCTGCCAATCCTTAAGGAAGTCGGTCTGACTCGTACATCTTGGATCGGTGTTCTCCTTGGCCCAATTCATATCCCTCAGGATTTAACACGGATAGGTCATTACACTGTAAGTTGTCATATATACTTACTTTAACTTCTTTTTTGGTTTCAGTGGGTTTAGAAGAAAGCGATAGAGATAGATGCGCTCTTTTATCTCCTGGATTCAACAGGCAGTCACACTTCTGTTCTGAAATCATACACGTTGATTTTATTTATTTGTCCCCAAGCATATAAACAACTTTCTGGAAATTTTGAGAACTCAGGGGACTAAAGGGCCTGTGTAGGCAGACACAGGGAGCCAGGTTTGATCCCATGCCAGCCCTGCCCCAGGGGTGCAATGAGATGGCCATTGAGACTGGGCATGATGGCTTGGACCATAATTCCATTGCTTAGAAGGCTGAAAACAGGAGAATCACTACAAGTCCAAACTATGCCATGATACCCAATAGACCCTGTACTATATAATAATAATAATAATAATAATAATAATAATAATAATAATAATAATAATGTTCAAACACAGTAGATTTTTAAATTTCACTGTGCATCAAAATCTCCTAGAAAGCTTACTTAAACAGGCTTCTGGTTCCCATCCACAGAATCTCCAACTCAGCCATTCTGGACGTGTACCTCCAGTCTTAATTTCTGACATATTCTTGAGTGATGGTGATCTGCTAGTATTTGGACCACACTTTTGAGTATCATTGTGATTATAAAATGCTTTCATTTTGGCAACATCTAGAATTCTTTAAAAATAAAAATGGAGTAAATATTATAAAACAAGAATTAAACCCTATAAGAATAATAGTTCACCTGCCTTCCAGAGCCAAAATGAATATGTTCAATATTTCATTTTTTAAAAATTTTATTTGGGACAGGGTCTTACTACATGTCTCAGACTCGTAGTGACTCTCCTGTCTCAGCCTCCTCACAGCTGGAATTATAGGCATACCCAATCATGCCCAGTTTTGGGGCTCACATGGCATGCCCAGGGTTCCAGGGCCTGCACAGCATGCAGTACTGGGGGTCGAACTCATGTCCTTGTGCTTGTCAGGCTGATGCATAGACCACCAAGCTATCTCCCTGGCCCCATGTAAATAACTTCAGATGGGGCTGATATCTTGAATACAAAGATTCCTGACCCCTCCTGACTCCCTCAAGGTCTGAGTCTGATCTCAGTTCTGAGTTAACCAGTTCCGTGACCCAGAACAAGTGACATCTACAGCTTTCCCGCCTATAGAATGAGGTTATCATGCCATAATATCTCATTGCCATTATAGATACAAGTGTGTGCTTTCACATACACTTTAAGATCCTTGTTGTGCTTAGAAAAGTTATCATGTCTGCATCTTGTATTCTGAACTACTACTATGAAGACAACAATATGCATTGTATTAATTATTATGGCTGCCCTACTAATGTGTTTTGAAACTGTCTCATTGTTATCTCTTTCGTACTAAAATCTATAATTTTTTTTAAAATCTTGTTGCTTTTGCAAAATACAATGTTTAAATAAGCATTCATGTCAATCACTGAACATAAGATGAATATTACATAAGCTAACTAGATTTCTCAAGATGACTGTTCAGTTCTCGGCGATTCTCCACACAGCCCGTATGCCTCTATCTCTCCCACAGTTGGGCATCAGAGGAGATGCATGAAGCATAGAAAGGGGAGCAGGGTGTCTGGACTGTGTGCTCTTTGCCAGCTCCTGACGGCCTCAGACTTAAGAGTGCTCATTCATAGCCCAGGTATTATTCCTTCCTAAATCCTCCTGTATAGAGGTCCAGGCTGGATGCTCCTTGAGTGGCTCAAGTTTTCCACTTCTACCTAACTCCCCCCTCCTACAGGTTACCTGAGAATATGAAGATTCCTCCCATCTTCTGCATTTCCCTAGGTTTCTGCAAGGAAAATTGGAGATGCTCCTGAAAGGCTCCTTTTTGGCCTCAGCCAAACCCAGGTTAGTGCAAAATGCTTTCTGTTCTTCTGCCTTTTGGACACTCAGTTATTTTCTCCCCAGAATTTCAAAAGGAAGTCACGGCAAGCTGGACTGCTTTTTAGCGTTTTTCACTACCTGGCAGAGCGGCACTCAAGCAACCCCTGAGCTGAATGGAAAGGTGAAGCGCAAAAGCCCGCGCAGCTCCAGGAACAAAGGCAGCATCTTCATCCTCACCTCCTGGCCGCCTCACAACGCCAGCCATGGTTTTTCCATCCTGTTAGAAATAAACTTCAAATTTTCTCTACACTATGGCTAAGGGTAAATATAGCTCAGATACTTAGCCTTGTTTTTCTTCATATGTAAAGGGAAGTATGGGGAATTTAAAGTAAAGAAAACAAATCTCCCTCCATGAAAAGTAGGCTGTCAAGACTGTTATCTCCCTATGTACTTAAAATAAAAATCCAGCATGAAACTCCAAATTGAGCAATGAATTCTTTGTCCTAGTTGGTAGCCACAGTCTCCCAAAAGCGATGAATGGCATTGATTCATTGAGCAGGGGGAACTGCTAGGCAACATAGTTTATGGGGAAGGAAAATAGCTTGTTTTAATATTTTTTTGAAAATATTATCCCTGCTGCAAACCTAGGAAAGTGTACCTGAAGAGAGGGCAGCAAAGCCCCAGAGAGGCAGCAGTAGAAAGTGTTAATTGTGGCTAAGGCCAGTAAGGAGGCCACAGAACATAAAGAAAATATCAAATCTGGAGGAGATGAAGGTAATGGGTAAAGATTAGGAAGCCTGGAATTCAGCATGGAATTCGTCCTCTTCTCACCAAAAGATTAAGTTTTTTTAAAAATCTCAAAAGATCTCTTTCACTGAAAGTGTTAAGGTAGCACAGAATGCTTCTGCAAGCGTGGCTGCAAAAGGGAGGAATAGAAAATACTGTGCTATAAAAATGATTTCTTCGAGCACTCTTCTGGGGTATGTAAGCAGAAAGTACCACTGTGAAGGCCAATAATTAAAGAACTTCTAAGATCTAAACTTCCAAGTTTAGAAGGAGCCTGAGCGCTATGCAAATCCTGGTAACCTTCCGTTCTCTTGCGTGAGAAGAGAAGTTAGGAATGCGGGCTGCTATGCACTGGCAAGGCAGCCTGGGAAGCGTTGCGCTGTATCTACTCTGTGTACTTCATGTGAATGTGTCTGTTTCCTGAGCTTATGTTAAGTCTTTCAGAAAGATAACATTCAAATGCCCTTGGGGTCACAACAGCCTTTATGGGAGAGTTGGAAGGGGTACTTCATGGTCTTAACATAGCACTGTGATGTGTTGTGTGTTGTGTTGTGTTGTGTTGTGTTTGCAGTACCAGGGATCAAACTCATGATGTTGCACTTGCCATGCAGGTTCTTAAGCCACTGAGATATTTCCCTGACCCTACCACTGTGATGTGAAAGTGGTATTTTGTATTTAGAAGCACTAAACTCTTATCTATCTTTAGATCCCTAACATCTACCCTAGTGTCCTTCAAATAAAAAATACTATGAAATATTTTGTGAAAAAACACATCAGTTGGAAATGTGCATAATAAGTAGCTTCTTGCATGCTAAAGGAATAAACTGAGAATCTGAGCATTTGTAGAAATGTTAGTGGTCATCTGGAGAGATGCAGGGGGCTCACTTTTAGGACCAATGGAACAGGAAACAATGGTGAATGAGGACAGCATCGTATTTATCGATCTCAAGAAGGAGGGACACCTCATTGCATGGCATGGGAGGTGCACAGGGTGCTCTAGAGGCAGTGAGACTGGGCAAGGACAGGCAAGAACTTTCATATGATTTCTACAGGGGGCAAGGCTAGAGACAGACTTCCTCGGCATTGGCTGACTTGCAGCATTTCAGTGGGAACTGGAGGAAAAGCTCTCTCTCCCTAGCTTTCTGTTCCCTGACCTCAGGGTATTAGGACAGGTGGTGAGTTGTGAAAGCCAAAGATAGAGGAGATAGCTGACTTCATGGGAAGTGCATTGGTCAGTCTGCATATAAAGAACACACGTGAAGGCAGTTTTTAGCTTGCTAGGAACCGGGCAACCCCAGGAGACCGAGTGCCCCATGGATTAGCGAGGCTCAGATGCCAAAGCATGGAATTATGAAGAGCAAAAATACATGCTTAATACCCTCACCACGCTTCCTAAATCGCATCTGTATTCAAAATCTAGCTTGGATCTTGTTGATTTATTTACCATCTCTTCTCTACTGTACAATAAACTCATCAGAAATGGGGTGACTCCCCATGAAACGCTTAAGGATTCTGGGTCCTCAGTGCTATGAAAAATGTCTTTTGGATCATAATCTAGACAATCTTTTCTGATTATTTATCTAAAACTAAAAGCAGGAAATGATTCATTTGATTTCTGCCAATCCTGGAGTGCTGCCACTTTCTGCTCAGGGAGAGCTGGCTTCCCTTGGCAGTCCTCACTTGCGGGGTGATGAATGAAGTTCTGTTTGGTGCGAGCTAAAATTTTATAGGGTCTAAAAAAGCAATTTATACATGCTTCAGGAGGTCGCTATAATTTTTTTCTCCTTTGGATAGCTCTTAGTCACAGCAGGGCACCCACTATACATATATCACATCCAGAGTTCATTACACAGGAAGCCTGAAATTGCGCTGTGCGCACTGATAAACATGCCCGTGGCTTCGACCATCATGCTATGCACTCAGAATCCAGAAAATAGATATCAGCTGAATTCTAAATCCTCCCAGTTATTTTCACACCTCAGGAACCCACGACGCTCAATGGGATATTGTGAGAAAGAGAAATAGCCAGCCTAACAAAACATTTGCTCTGTTCCAAACATCAGTGAGAGTATTCACAAGCGGGGAGGCCAGTCCAGCCTCTTGTAAATCTCAGGGCTGGACTGCATGGCCTTGCGTGCCGGCCAGTCAGCTAAGTTGTTCGGGGTCAAAGCTAACTGAAGAACAGTGGCCGTGGGCCAAACCAACCACTTACTCTAAGTGATGCGCTCTCTAAACACTTGCAACCCACCAAGCCTCATCCATACTACGCCTTTGCTTCGGAGTTTCTTAGTTTCTTTTTATGTAAATATCCAAGCCATGGCATGTCCTACCTCATCGAGCTGTAAGATGCCCTCCAGATTAGTTTTCTGGTTGCCACCATGACAGAGGGGCTCCTCCTTTCACAGCTATGAACACAGATTGTTGCCAAGCACTATGAAAGGAGTCTAAGCATGCAGATTAAAGCACAAGCTGAGCTGGCCATTGGTTGAGGGGCCCAGGCAAGTTGCCATACCTCTCTATGACATGAGAAGCACAGCATCTATCTGCCAGTTAGAAGAATCATACACTAATCTAGGAAAAGGCTTGTATCTCGTCATAAAAATATAATTAATAATGTACACAGCTAATCATTTCAGCTTATGAGAGGGCTACTGGAAGTCATCAAGCCTATGTCATTTTTCTTCTTGGTTTCAGCCATGCTATGCAAATGTCCTTAAGAGATATGATCAAAAACACAATGAATGTGGCTGTCGAGTACCATCCAATGGAAAGGTAGATCTATACAAATATCAAGGGGCATCCTCTTCCAACTTATTTACCAGATCTGACACTGCAACTCCTGGCTCTGCTCCAAAGGCAGCAGTACCAAGAAAGGAAAGTATTTGTAATAAATTCAAAACATGGAGGTAGCTGTGCCAGTGTAACTAAAGATTCTCCCAAAAGAGGACTTCCGGAACGACCTCAGAAAGAGAGTGATAGGAGGGGCGTGGCTGAAGCAAAGGAAGAGTGCTGCGAGGTGGCTCATGCCAGAGTGTCTTTTACTGAAGTAAAAGTTTTTAAATTTAAACACTCACTGCATTTTTAATCATATTTTATTGCTGTTTTTCTTGGAGTTAATTGTGATCATATTATAAACTTAAGATAAATGCTGCTAACTATGGTCCTCAGTATCCTATAGGTTCTTTGGAAGCTTCTGCTAGACCAGAGATTAGAAGGAAAAAAAATGCTTGGGCTATGCTCAGGTCTGCTTATAAAATGTTTCCTTCACGGCCGAGACACAAAGCCACAGAACCCTGGGTTCTGAACATCACTGGGAGGACAGGCGTCTCTAGCAAAATACATGTAGCCAGGAAAAATGAAATTTGATTGTGCTGAGAAATTTTGCAGGGGTCCGCTCAATGACATCATGATACACTAATGAGCATGCAACAGATTTTCAAATGCGTTCCTAAAACTACTAACAGATGGGCATATTATCAGTGTATATGCGTGGTGAGATTGCAAAGATAGTTGTGTCTCTTTTATCCTCTCTTTATGTCAGATTTTTCAGATCTCCAAGGATTATGCATCGATTAAATAATTTCCAAACATATTTAAGGGGAAAAATATTTAATTGGAACTCTATACATACAAAAGAAAATAATCTCTTAATCTGCTCATTGTCAAGGCAGAAAATACTCTTAATATGGCCGTTTCACATCCAATAGCAAGTGATTTCTGTTTATCCTCTGTGTGCCTAACACTGAGCTGACTTCTAGGGTACTAATATTAATGAAAATTATTCCGGAAGCTTCCAAAGAATCCACAGGATGCCAAGGACCATAACAGAGGTGATAAAGTGAGGTACTTGGGGAACACAAGAAAAGGCTCTCAGCTCAAGCCCAAGCAATTTACATAAGACTTTTGAGAAAGAAGGATGCTTATGCTTAGCTATAAACAGTAAAATGGAGGGGGAAAGGATAGGAAGAGGCTCCACGATGAGAAATAGTACTCTCTGTGCAGGCACCAGATATATTTCCAACCTACGAACTCCAGCCAGAGCTTCAGACCCACCAGTTTATTTATTTTTGTTTCTGCGGTGCTTTGTACAATACCTGGCATATAGCAACTGTACAGCAAATATTTGTCAAATAAATAATTAAAAGGGGACATTTCTGCCAAGTGGTCATCTGGGCTCTCTCTTATAATAGTGGGCACCTTGTGAGGCAGCCCACTTCATTCACAAGCAATGCTGGCCATGGAAACATCCTCCTTCTATTAAGCTAACCCAAAACCCAGTTGCAAATTTGCATAAGGGAACAGCATCAGTTAATGGCAAAGTGATGGGCTGAAGAGAGGGGAATAATGGGAAGTAGAGATGCACAAAGAATTCAGAACAATGCCCTACACTTTCACTTCTTGTCTTTTTTTTTTTTTTAATGAGTAAATTTGCTTGTCACAGGTAGCTCTGTAGGCTGTTGAACTTGTGGATATGTGCGTGTGTGTTTGTGTGAGTGCGAGTGTGCTGGGCACCCTAAAGGTTCCCCAGCAGGGCTTCCTCTCGGTTACTCCCTGTCATTGTTGGTTGTGCTCTACTGAAGTTAGTGATCTCTGCCTCACAACTGAGGAAACTAAAGAAGGCAAGATCTGAAACCACTCCCCAGTACCATGTGTCTATTGAAGAGCCTTTTTACCTTGGAGGTTATCATTAGTCCTTGGAAAAATCTGGACAGAGATCTCTCCTTCCCTAAATACTGCCTCTTTCAGCTGCTAAGTAGGGTAAGTGTCTGGCATGGCTTCCTCTGGCCTGTTTAATACAGCAATTCCATGCTGTAACTTAAATTAAAGCAGTGACAGACTTGGGGGTGACAGCAAGGAAGTTGGAGGCCATCTGGAAAGAAGCATAGTGAAAGGTCTCTGGGTGCAATATTTCTGTTTCCTGAGCTCCCCAAAAGTGACTGTTTCCAAGAGCAATGGGACAGCACTCAGGGTTGGCTGGGTCAAGGGGGCTGTCTACGTGGGGTTTCTGGGTAGCTACCGCCAAGCACCTCCCATTCTCTTGTCCAACACATGACTGTTTCAAGGACCAGAACAAGATCTGGCTGGCAAAGTGGTCCTGATGTAAGACCAGGAGAGTAGCAGGGTGCAGATGCTAGCCACTGATCATGCCCCAGGAGCTGGCTTTCTTGGTCCCTAACTAGAGCCCTAAAAGGGTCCCTCTGCATCTGTCCTCTGCTGCCCCCCAATGTGCTCTCATTAGGTAGAGGAGCTAACACCCCCTTCCAGACCAGCAGCACTAAAAACCAAGGTTGCCAAAATAGCCAGGAGAACTGAGCTCTGGTGGGTATTGCAGAACCCATCAGAACCTTTCCTGCTGAGGGAGGAAGGCACAAAGTGGCTGAGAAAACAGAGCCCAGACCCAAACACGGTGGAGGAGACTCATATTCATAACCATAAGATCCGCCCTATCTGTGAGGTGTTCCCAAGGACTTAATTTGATCTTCATTCATATGGTAGACTGAACCAGCGTTATATTTATTATATAAACTAATAAACTGAAGACAGAGAAATTAGCACAAGTTTTAACCTCTCTCACTTTACTTTTACAATGTGTTATGGCTTAAACTATGTCACCCAAAAATACTAGGCTAAAGTTGTACCTCTAGGACTCCAACATGTGACTTTATTAGAAATAAGTAACCCAAGTATGCAGGTGAAGATTAAGTCCTATTGAGATGGGATGCTGTCTAATGCAACGTGGCTAGGATCCTTGTAAAACGAGGGGGAGAAGTAGAGAAGAGATAGAGGTGCAAAGGTTAGGTGACCAGGTGAAGGTAGAGGGAAGTCTAAGGGATACTGTCACCAGGCAAAGTGTGCCTGGGACCACTGGAAGCTGAGGGACACCAAGAACCCTTCCTCCAGCTTCAAGGTTGGTGTGGCCTGCCAGCCCTTTACCCAGAGCTTCCTCTTCAGAACTCAGAAAACGTGCATCCGCTCATTTAAAACCAGTCTGTGGTAACAGTCATCTCAGGACCTACAACTACACACCATGATTTCTATCTTTGCATACTTTATGACAAACCTCCACTATGATTTCTTAACTATTTTGACAAAGGAAGAATTTCTACATGCTTATTTTCCAGATAAAATGAAAATCTCAGGCACTTGGTGTTACTTCTGAGTTAGATAGAGCCCTTAGCCTGTCTAACTCCACCCCAAGAGTCATAGTGGAATACTTTAAATGGGTTATTTGTAAACAACAGACATTTGTTCTGCAGACTTCTAAAGCCTGGAAAGTCGGCGATCAAGCTTCTGCATGGTTTGGTGCCTGGTGATGGCCCTGTTGCCCACTGATGATGAATTTTTGTGTTGTTCTCAGTTGTTGGGAGGGAGACACAGGTTCTCCTGGGCCTCTGTGGCAAGCTTATTAATCCCACACATACGCGGATCTAGCCATCTCTTAAAGGTGCAGGTCCCAGTACTACTGTGATGGGGATTTAGGTTCAATCAATGCTTGGGGAGGAGAAGTGGAACAGCTAAGCCTAGCAAAGCAAGGACCCTTGGAAGGGGATTCTACACTGCACAGTGGGACTTTGAAGGGGAAAAAACCACACTGTGTCACACAGAAGTTGCATTTTATACATAATCATCCCTCATCAGAACCCCCAAGAACATCAAAATCCATACAGATTGAAGACCCATGTACAGAACAACGTGCCAGTTGCACATAACCCATACACGTACCCCTGTCAATTTTATTTTATTTTTTTAATTTTTTATAACTTTTAATAAGAAATAACAATATGACAGATTCAGAACACGTTAGTAGTACATTCACAATAATTGATACAATGCATATTGTTGTCCTCATAATAGATATACAAAGCACAGGGTGTAGACGTGATAGATTTTCGAATTGATATTGGTAAAGAAAGAGAAAAAAAATTTCTTCTCTTTGAAATAAGAGAAAGTAGTTCTATACATAGTCCAATGCTCCACAATTGCAGTGGGTTACAGGTAAAACTGGAAATGTTGGAAGCTGTTGATTTCAGCCTTTTACAGCTCATCATACTAATTTAGATTTGTGTTTTATGCCTCATAGTTAAAAGTTTCTGCTGGGGGGTTAAAGGCAAGTTAAAGCAAGACCTGTATAACAAAACATTTAACTTTTGTATCTTCCAAGGACAAATCACCTCAAGATTAACTTTGAAACCTTGTATAGTGTGTTGTAGAACTGTTGTCAGTGTCAGCCATCTGAATGAGTCACGGCCATTGCTTGACCAGTTTGCTCTCTGTGAAAGCCTGAGAGAATGTTTTCTCTCTAGGTGACTCTCCTTAGGCACACTATACATCATTTATCCCTTTCCTCTGTGGTCGCATAATCTCCTTGAACAGAAAATTTGGGAAACTACTTAGTTATAGGATGTTGCAGTACAGGATCTCTTATGTCTTGAGTCCTCACTGACCTTGAAGAGCTAGAGCCAAAATATTGGCAATCCTTGTAGCCCTTCATTTTTGGTCTGTATACTTACATTCTTAACCTTCCAGAACAAAATCTTCATGATACTGTTACTCTATAAAATAGGTATTTGAGCTTAACATCACTGTCTTTCTGAATATTAAACATCTTAGACTTGGAATTGATATTTTCTATCAATCACTGATATTCTAATAAATAACTATACAATGTGACAAAAGCAATTACACATTTTTACACATTTCGAAATCCAAGGATGTACAAAATTGTAGCCTGTCAATTCTATGGCATTTTGCCTAGCATATTACTCTCATTTAATACTTTTTTTGTTTTCTTGTAAACCAACAATTTACTTGAGAGAGAGTATAGCAGTAACTGAAATTACATTAGCAGCAGCACACATATAAAAGACCAAAATGACAGGCATTCCAAGCATAGTTTTAGTGTTGCACATTGCTATCATCAATGTGAAAAACTTTGTGAAGATTCTTAGGACCAATATCTAATTCATCCTGTGTACATAAGTGTGTGGTTTTGCTTCTGATATGTTTCCACTCTTTTCTGCTTCCAGTCACTACATTGTTTAACCCATAAGTCTTTGATTTGCATTCAGCTGTGTTATGCTTTTCCATTTTTATTTCTTCTTTTGAGTTCTTACACTAGGAAGACTATATGATATTTACATATATAGGTCTGGTTTATTTCATATGTGTCTTGTTTATTTCAAGATACATCCATTTATATATGAAATCTTCCAGTTTATCATTCTTTATAGCTGAGTAATATTCCACTGCATAAAAATACCTCATCTTTTTCAACCATTCTCCAGATGATGGGCATTTTGGTTGTTTACAATTTTTTGGCTACTACAAATTGGGCTGTTATAAACATAGGTGCACAGATATCACTATGGTATGAAGTTTTGAATTTTTCTGGGAAAATTCCCAGTATGGGGATAGCTGGATTGAATGGAATTTCCAGTTCTAGTTCTTTAAGGAGCCTCCACACAGCTTCCATAATGGTTGAACCAGTCTGCATTCCCAACAGCAGTGGAGAAGAGTTCCTTTTTCCCCACAGCCTCTCCAACATTTATTGTTGGTTGATTTCTTCATGATTGCCATTCTTTCTGGGGTTAGATGGCATCTAAGTGTTGTTTTCATTTGCATTTGATGAATCGCTAGCGATGTGGAGCATTTCTTCATGTATTTATAGACTTGTTGAATTTCTTTCTCTGAGAAGTGTATGTTCATGTCAGATGCCCATTTCTGGATTGAATCTTTGAATTTTGGGACCCTAATGATTTTTAGTTCTTTATAAATTCTAGATAGAAGACCTTTATCTGAATACTTATTAATTAAAATTTTTTTGAAACTTATGGGTTGTCTTTTCACTGTCTGTTGGTAATTTCTTTTGATGTGCAAAAACTTCTTAGCCAGGAAGGTCCCATTTGTTGATTCTTTAAAGTTTTAAGTGTGCATTTTGATTTATGTCCATGAGCTCTTTGCCTACCCCAATGTCTTCAAGATTTTCTCCCACTTTCTCTTCCAGGAGCTTTAATGTGTCCTTTTAATGTTTAGATCTTTAATCTATTTTAACTTTAGTTTAGTGCATGGTGATAGGCTTGGGTCAAGTTTTAGTTTTTGGCATGTAGAGAGCCAGTTTTTCCAGCACCATTTGTTAAAGAGGTTATCTTTATTCCAGTAAGCATGTTTGGCCCCTTTTGTCAAAGACATGGTGACTGAGTGTGTTTGTATTTGGTTCTGCATCTTCTAATCTATTCCATTTACCCTCAGGTCTATTTTTTTTCCAATACATTGCTGATTTTTTCACTGTATTTTTCTAATATAACTTTAGGTCAGGAATTGTAATGTCTCCTGCCTTATCTTTGTTGCCCAGAATTGTCTTTGCAATTCTAGGTCTTTTTTGGTTCCAAATAAATTTTAGGAATGATTTTTCCAGGTCTTTAAGGTATTTTGATAGAGATTGCATTAAATCTGTAAAACAATTTAGGGAGTATGGCCATCTTCACAATGTTGGTTCTTCCTTACCAGGAGAAAGGAATATCTTTCCATTTTCTAAAATCTTCTAGAATTTCTTTTTTCAGAGTACTGTAGTTTTCATTTAAAAGGTCTTTTACTTCCTTAGTTAGGTTAAGTCCTAAGTATTTAATTTTCCTCAGTGCTATCATAAAAGGTACTGTTTCTCTAATTTCTCTCTCAGTGTGTTTGTTATCTGTGTAGAGGAATGCTAATGACTTTTGCTGTTGACTTTGTAACCTGCTATGCTACTAAATCTGTGTATTAATTCTAGTAGCTTCTTGGTGGAGCTTTTTGGGTTTTTCAAATAGAGCATCATGTCATCTGCAAATAATGATAGCTTAACTTTTTCTTTTCCTATTCTTATTCCTCTTATTTCTCTCTCTTGTCTAATGGCTCTAGCTAATAATTCCAGAACTATAATGAATAGGAGTGGCGATAGAGGACATCCTTGTCTTGTACCAGATGTGAGAGTAAAAGACTTCAGTTTTTCCCCATTTAGAACTGTTGGATTGTCAGAGATGGCTTTCATCATCTTGAGGTAGAGGCCCTCTATTCCAATTTTCTGTAGGACTTTGAACATGAATGAGTGTTGGACTTTGTCAAAAGCCTTTTCTGCATCAATTGAGACAATCATGTGACTTTCAGTTTTGGCTCTATTGATATAGTGTATTGTATTTATAGATTTGCATATATTAAATCATCCTTGCATCCTTGGGTTGAATCTTAATACCTAGTCATGTTGTATAATTGTCTTGATGTTTTGTTGTATTCTAGTGGCAAGGATTTTATTGAGGATCTTTAAATTTATGTTCATGAGAGAAATTGGCCTACAGTTCTCTTTTTTAGTTACATCTCTCTCTGGTTTTTGGTATCAGTGTAATACTTGCCTCTAGGAATGATTTTGGAAGGATTGCTTCATTTTCGATTTCACTGAAGAGTTTGACAAGTACTGGGATTATGTCTCCTATAAATTTCTTCAGAATTCAGTGGTGAATCCATCAGGTCCTGGACTTTTCTTTGTTGGCAGGCTTTTTATTACATTTCGTATTTCATTGGCTGTTACTGGGTTATTGAAAGTACTTATATCTTGTTGATTCAGTTTTGGTAATTTGTACCTTTCTAAGAATCTGTCTATCTCATCTATGTCTTCAATTCTGTGAGAGTAAAGATTCTCAAAGTAGCTATAAATGATCCTCTGAATCTCTGCTGGTATGTAGTAATTTTACCCTTTTCATTCCTTATTGCTTGAATTTGATTCCTTTCTTTCCTCTTTTTGATGAGGTTAGCTAGGGGC
>PVKN010009722.1:0-23418 GCA_004027915.1 Capromys pilorides
CAGCATGTGGTGCCGGGGATCGAACTGCAGTCCTCGCAGTTGCCTGAGCCCTCCTAAGCAGGCGCTTTAGACCACTGAACCATCTCGCCGGCCCCTTGTTTTGTTTTTTTAAAAAAACTTTATGTTATGGCCGGCTCAGCCTGCCGTGGGAGTGGGGCTGGCGCATCATGTGATGCCAGGGATCCCTGCGATTGCCTAAACATGCCTAAGCAGGCACTTTAGACAGCTGAGCTACCTTGTCGGTTCACAACTTTTAACAGCTTAATCTTGGAAGTGGCCTATGTGTCCATCAACAGATGAATCGATATCGAAAACGTATGTACGGATAGACAGTGGAGTACAGTAGTACTCTGCTATAAAAAGAATTGACCTGAGTCATTTGTAGGAAATTTGTTACTTTATTTTTTTGGCAATGGGGACAGAACTCAGGACCTTTTGCTTGCCAGGCTCTAGAGACCATAATGTTAAGCAAAATAAATCAGATACACAGTATTGCATTCTCTAGATGAGAACCCAAAGTATAAATAAATCAGGAGTGGGGCTGGTAAGATGGCTTAGCGGTTTAAAGCTCCTGCTTTGGAAAGCTTAGGCAACCGCAGGGACCATGGTTCAATCTCTGGCACCACAGGCTGCACCAGTCCCACCCCCAGGGCAGGCTGAGCCAGCCATAATCAATCAATCAATCAATCAATCAGGAGCAAAATAATAGGAAATAGTGAGACAGATCTTTTGCAAATGGGATGTGAATCAAGAGATGGGGAGGGGCAGTAAAGAAAATTAAGATGTATTATTTGGACCACTCTCCATGATGAACATAATCATTATGTACTGCAAACATGCATTAAGAGAACCGGGTGTGGTGGCACATGCCTGTAGTCCCAGCACTTGGGAGGCTGAGGCAGGAGGATTGGTGTGAGTTTGAGACCAGCCTGGGATATAAAAGTGAGCTTAAGGTCAGTCTGAACTGCATAGTGAGACCCTGTCTCAAAAAGACAAAAAAAAAAAAGTACTAAGAAAAATTAAAATTAAAAAACAAGTCAAACTTCATCTATGGAGTCTGAGTTGGCTACTTTGATAAGGAAGAGTGGTTTTATTACATTATATGGCAAACATTTCACATATATTGTTATGGTCACAGCTCCAAAGCTTTACTGAAAATACAAAATATATCTAAAGCTAAAGAAACATTTAATAAAAAAATACTGTACGAAGGGATTGGAGGGGGGCTCAGTAGTAGAGTTTGTGCTTGAGTTTGTGCCCAACACCACCAAAAACAAAAACTGGATTGGCAACTGTATACTAAAATTAGTAATATACTTTTTTGGGATAGGGGTTGTTGTATCTTGTATCTAAATGTCTCCCCAAAGCCTCAGCAGTCATGGGTGGGACTTTTCAGAGGTGGTTGGATCTAGAGTGACGCTGGGATTAAGGGTGTCCAACTCTGGGGTGAGTGCTACCACCCTTTCCTGGTAGCCTAGATGGAACATAAGGAAGCAACAGAGGGCTTGCTGCTGCTTGCTGCCTCCTGCCCGCCCTGCCACACCATGGATGGTTTCACCTCTGCAGGGCCCTCTGCCATGCTGCCCTGCCTTGGAGCCAGCCAACTATGGACTAAAACCTCTACAAAGTGTGAGCGACAATAAACATTTCTTCTTTTAACTTTTAGAGTTTCAGGTATTTTATCTCAGTTACAAGAAAAGTAATTTAAGACAGGCATATTACAGAGATTGAACCCAGGGACTTCCACTGAGCTACATCCCCAATCTCTTTACAGGTACTAGGGATTGAACTGAGGGCTTGTGTATGTTAGGCAATATACCAGGCTACCTTTTCTGCTCTCCAGACCCTTCTTAAATTTTGAGATAAGGTTTTGCTAAATTGTTCTGTCTGGGCTCAAACTTGTAGCCTTCCTACCTCAGCCTACCAAGGTTCCAAGATTACAGGCATATATCATCGTACCTGACTAGCAATACACTTCAAAAAAAAAATATACACACACACACACACACACACACACACACATGCACGCACATATATATTAGTAATACACTTTTAATTGGGGATGTAGCTCAGTGGGAAGTCCCTGGGTTCAATCTCTGTAACATGCCTGTCTTAAATTACTTTTCTTGTAACTGAGATAACAAACTTGTATAATTAAACAACATATCTCTAAGAATAACAGGAATAGTCAATAGATAAGACTCAGTAAAACCTTTTTGCTGTGTTTCTGAGTAAATGACAAAGTAATTGACTACATAAATCCTTTTTTAAGTCATTAGATGGTTTTTTTTTTTTTGGTGGGACTGGGGTTCGAACTCACAACCTTGTACTTGCCAGGCAGGTACTGTGCCATGGAGCTATCTCCCCAGCCCCTTCAGATGAGTTTCTATGGCCGGGCATGGTGACACACACCTGTAATCCCAGCACTTGAGAGGCCAAGGCAGGAGGATCAATGTAAGGTCAAGACTAGCCTGGGCTATAAAAGTGAGCTCAAGGCCAGCATAGCGAGACCCTGTCTCAAAAAGGAAAAAAAAGAAAAAAGAAATAAATATAATACTGTCATTGCAAATTCAGTGCCAGTCACGGTAAAAATATAAATGCAAAAAACTCACAATATACAAATACAAAAGAGAAACGTAACATACAGAACAATGCAATTACTACATTATTCATGTAAATCAACTTCAAAAGCAAAGTTTCATTTTATTAAAAGCAAAATTTTATGATCAAAGTAAGTTTAAGTTTTAATTTAAAATTTTATATTATTTCTGTTGTAGAGAAATATACTAATAGGGCTAGGGAAATAGCTCAGTAGAGTAAGCACTTGCCTGGCAAGCGCAAGGACCTGAGTTCAATCCCTGGTTCTGCAAAAAAAGAGAAATATACTAATCAATAAAGTTTCACACGATTTGTTAAAATAAGGCATATATTATGGGGCTAAGTTTAGAAGAAATATATTCACAACAAAAAAGGAATGATTTCAAAATTTCTATTAAGCCAGGTGTGGTAGTGCATACCTGTAATCCAGCACTACGGAGGCGGAGGTAGGAGGATCCTAGTGAGTTTGAGACCAGCCGAGGCTACAAAGTGAGCTCAAGGCCAGCCTGAACAGCATAGTCCCTGTCTCAAAAAGATGTTAAAAAAAGAAAAAAAATTCTATTAAAGAAAAATATTCCTTAGGTGAAGAAAGCATATGGTTGACATTCATAAGCTATATTTTACTACTATTATTATTGAGTCTTTTTGAGACAAGATGTATATACTTCAAGTTGGCCTGGAACTCACTATTCATCCCAACCTAGCTTTGAACTTGCATTGATCCTCCTGCTTCAACCTCTCAAGTATTGGGATTATAGGCATGTGTTACCAGACCCAAGAGTAATCATTTTATTTTTAAATATTAACACAGTTCTTTGGATTCCACATCACCTACAACTATAAATAGCTTTCTTTTAAAATATGGGGCCGGCGAGATGGTTCAGTGGTCTAAAGCGCCTGCGTAGGAAGGCTCAGGCAACTGCAGGGACTGCGGTTCGATCCCCGGCACCACATGCTGCGCTAGCGCCACCACCAGGGCAGGCTGAGCCAGCCACAAAATAAATAAATAAAGAAACAAACAAACACAACAAGCAAACAAATAAATAAATAAATAAATTTTTTAAAAAATAAATAAATAAAATAAAATAGTTGATTCTGGGGTTGGTGAGATACCTCTTAGCAGACTAAGTGTCTGCTTAGGCAAGTGCAGGGACTAGGGTTCCATTCCTGGCACCATATGCCCTACCAGTGCTGTCCCCCAGGCACGCTGAGTTGGTTACCAAGACCTGGCGTGGTGGTGCACGCCTGTAATCCCAGCAGTGGGAAGGCTGAAAACAAGAGGATCACTATGAGTCTGCGCTGTGTAGTGAGACCCTACCAAATACATACAATAGTTGATTCTGAGACAGGGAAGAGAACTCAGTGGCGTAAGTGCCTGTAACACCCTGAGTTCAATCCCTGGTACCAATAAACAAACAAAATAGTTGATTCACACTAAGTATATGTAGTCAGCTATGTTACTAATAATTATTTCAGAGCCAAGGACACAGCTGAGTAGCATAAGTGCCTACACGGCAAGCACAAGGTCTTGAGTTTGAGCCCCAGCACGCGTTCGCACACACACACACACACACATACACACAAAAGAATAACCATTAATTATTTTGTATATTTCCCTTAATACATGAATTACAAGTCAAGCATGTTGGTGCATACTTGTAATCCCAGCACTACAGGAGGCAGGAGGATTGCAAGTTCAAATACTATGTAGAAAGACCCTCATCTTGGGAAAAAAAAATTTCTTTAACTTTTATTAGTACCTGTATATATGACACAATGATTATATTTACTGTAAGTTAAAAACATCTTTTTTTAAAGAATTGAGAATGTAGCTCAGTAGTAGAGCATTTATTCTTTGATCCCAGTAACACAAAAACAAAAAAATACCAGCACTTGAGAGGCTGAGGCTGGAGGATCACTCCAAGTTCAAGGTCAACCTGAGCTCCATAGTGAGTTTAAGACTAACTTGAATTAAATAGTGAATCTTTATATTAAAAAAATATGGGGGGGTGTAAAATCAATTCAATTATAGTAACTTAGCAGAGTTAACTGACAATATGTATGATTTATTTTCAAAAAACTTAAAAAATTCAGAATGAAAACATTTATATATAAAATATATATATACCAACTAAAAAATGGAAGTGTAATCAGCAGGACAAAATGGAACTTTAAAAGTTATGGGCATGGCTGAAAACCCAGTTTTTGAGAGGCTGAGGCAGGAAGATTGCTGAGAGTTCCGGGCCAGCCTGGGCTATACAGTAAGTAGAAGACCAGTCTGAAACACATAGCAAGAGACTTTTTTTCAAGACAAAGTCTTGCTATAGTTCAGACTGGCCTGGACTCACAATATATCCCAGGCTAACCTTGAATTTGAACTTTTGGCAATCCTGCCTCAGCCTCCTGAGTGCTGGGGTCACAGGTGATTATAGGTATGCACCACCACACCTGGCTAGAATTCTTTTTCTTTTTAGTGGGACCAGGGTTCAAACTCATGACCTTGCACTTGCCAGGCAGGCACTTATGCCACGGAGCTATCTCCCTGACCCCTTAGAATTCTTTTCCTTTAGGGACAAGTGGCTTCTACAAATTTCCTCAGATTAAGGCTATAAAACTAGCTCCCTACCCTTCAGGGCAAATCAATAAACAGCATATACTGGTGCTGGTACCAGAGGTCAAACTCAAAAGTCTCCTTTAAACCGGGAGGGGAGGGATCACAGATGGCCGGGAGGGACCAAGCAAGCCTGTAGCTGTCTGCTGCCTCATAGCTGGACACACCAGGTGGTAACCTGTGCTAACTTGGGACCTCTCCATCTTCTAAAGCACAAATTCCAAAAAAATACCTCTTTTTCTTTTCATCAGAAATGCATGGTCTACCCTGGCTGTTTAGAAGGAAGCAAGTAAATGTATCACAGTAACGTGAGGCAGTTCACAAGAACTCCCTGACGGCCAGTCTCAAATGTGCCTTACTCCTCAGCTTCAGCTTCCAGGCTGTGTACTCTAAGCGTCAAATTCAGAGAACTAGTCGCTATTATAATTTTGCAATTCTGCCTATTTTCCCAAAGGAATCAAATTTCCATTAGATGTCTCCTGACAAGAGCTCACATCCTCTTGAGTTTCAGCATGTTATAGGTTTGGAAATGTCCTAAATAAACTGTTTAGTGTGTTCCAGTGTCTCCCACATGTTTCACTTTAGAATCGTGTGTGTATGTGTGTGTGTGTGGTATGTGCGTGAGCATGCATGTGTATGTATCTCAGGGCCCTCTGCTTGACAGGCAAACCCCAATGGGGATCATAATCATCAAAGGGTTCCACCACACTTTGGAAAAAGTGTCTAAGCCTTAAGGGCCATTTTAAGAGTCAGATAAAGTCTTCCAAACTTCACTGAAGAGACATCCCTTGCCCAACATCTGCACCAGGATTATACCCCACCACAGTGTGAGAGCAAGCAAGCAGGAAGACAGAAAAGGAGAGGTGGGGCGAAGGAACCCAGGCCTTCCCTCTGAGCTACATTCCAGCTTTTTTATTGAGACCAAGTGCCTCAGTTGCTCAGGTGGGCCTTGAGCTCGTGACCAGCCTCAGCCTCCCAGGGTGCTGCAAAGGCCTATAGGCACAAACCGCTACCCCAGCTCCTGTGACTAAATTCTTGTTTGGCATTTTTCATAACATTAACTTAAAATGATAGATGTCTTTTTCTATGAGAGCCCCCTCCCTTTAAGTATTTAGTACAGGGTCTCACTACACAGATTGGACTCACAGTGATCCTCCTGTTTTCAGCCTCTCAAGTGCTGGGATTACAGACGCACATCGCACCACGGCCAATCTCATTTGAATCTCAGCGCACAGCAGGGATCGGACCCCTGTCTCAGCGTCTGCTGCTTTAATCCGCTGAGCTATTTGGCCAGCCTCGACTTTTAATCTGTCTTATCCTCTGCTGTATCCATGATGCTCTGAAGACTCTCTAGCTACATCAAGTGTTTGTTGCATGAATAAGGGAAAATAGGAGGAGATGAGGAAAGAAAAATCTAGAAAGAAAATTGGAAAAGAGCAGGCACTAAAGAGTCTTAGGAAGGAGGAAGTCAAGCAGGATGACGACTGAGAAGCAGTTTTATTCCTGGTGTCCTTTAGGCCTCACTTTCAGAAGCACAGAAGTGGGAAAAGGCAGATTACAATGGGCTCATGAGTAAAGGGGAAGTTCAAGGGAAAGGGCAAAGGGAAGGAGGAATATGGAATACTATTTTGAGCCCAAGAAAACACAAAAGAAGGGGCTCACCAGTATAGAGGATATTTGCTCATGTTTTCAAACTGAAGCGTGAATTGTGGGAAAGGAGATACTGAAGTCAAAAAAGAAAAGGGGGTTAGGACAAGAACAAATGGGATCCTAAAGTCGTTTTAATTTTTATTTTTTTGGTGGGAACGGGTTCAAACTCAGGACATTGCACTTGCCAGGCAGGCACTTGTGCCATGGAGCTATCTCCCCTGCTCCCCCTAAAGTTCAGTTTTCAAAAATCCCACTTGATTATAGTATCCATTTCATGATTGGAAATACCTACCTCCTGGATGTAATTAATTTCCATAATTCTCATGAAAGAAACTCGTCTGCAAAATCATCATTAAATTTTACGTACCTCTCTGGGTTATCTGGAGGCAGAGAGACATCTTCAGGTGGATTAGAGAACAAGGTGAGAGAAAAATGAAGGAGGGCAGAGAGGAAATGCTCAAATGAGGAAGCAAATGGAACCCAAAAGCGACGGGTGAATCTAGGCGAAGGGTATACCAATGTTATCACCAAATTTGAAACTATTTACAAATGTAAGAGAAATGACACCAAAGTACAGAAAGCAGCTTCCATTTCTCTATAAACTATCACAACTACTTGTAAGTTCTCTGTCTAGCAACAGTTGGGGAATATGCTTGTGAAAAAATAAACTATGAACTAACAGTATTCCTTCTGTAAAGGATATTAACGAGATCAAATCCACATACAGAATTCGCAAAAATAACGATGACTAAGGAATGCTCCTGTCCACCTCTCCCTGCAACTGTGCTCTGCAATCAGAATCCTGCAGCTGAGAACCCTCCCTCCCACTTGGAGGACCTATTAAAATGGAAAACACTGCTGCTTCCCTAGCAAGGCTTACCTTCTGGACTGGGCTCCAAGGCCAGTCAGCTAGAATCCTTGAAATCTGAAGTAAAAAGGATCCCTCCTCCTACAGAGACCAAGCTCTCCTCATTCTAAACTCACAAAACCCACAGCTCAAAGTTTAACACAGTAAAAAAGCCACGCACCATGACACATCAGATTGAGCACTGACACCCAGAGGAATTACTTGCAAGACAGATTTATTTATTTATTTATTTATTTAGTCTTTTTTGAGGCAAGGTCTCACTATGCAGTTCAGGCTGGCCTTGAGCTCACTGTTGTAGCCCAGGCTGATCTCGGAACTCATACTGATCCTCCTGTCTCAGTCTGCCAAGTGCTGGGATTACAGGCATGCGCCACCATGCCTGACTGACAGATTTATTTATTTTTATTTTTTATTTTTTAAATCTCATTTATTTACTTGTGTTATCGCTGGCTCAGCCTGCCCTAGTGGTTGCACTGGCACAGCATGTGGTGCCCGGGATCAAGCCGCGGTCCTGCAGTTGCCCAAACTTTTCTAGACAGGCGCTTTAGACCACTGAGCCATCTCACCAGTCCATGCAAGACAGATTTAAATCTGGCCAGATGTGGAGCAGGCCTGTTATCCCAGCATTTGGAAGGTGGAGGCTGGAGGGTTGCACAGAGTTTGAGGTGAGTCTGTACACTATACTCACACCCTACCTCAAACACACCCCAAACAAAAACAGATTCAAGTCTTAACATACTCAAAATCAAAAACTCTTCAAAAATTAGGGATATACCCAATTTCTCTCCAATGATATAGTTCTTAAGAAAAAAATCAAATAGGGTCTAAACTCTTACCATAATCTTAAAGAGAAATAGAATTGTCATTAACATACTTTCTGGAGAGTATTCAAGACAACTTTGTGTGTAAAACTACCATTTTTACGAATTTTCATTATTTATTTTAATTGGAACGACTACTCAATACTCTCCAGTTTTCCTTTTAGTGCTATGGGTAGAGCTCAGAAGCAGAGCACTTGCTTAATATTCTACTCGAGGATCTCCATTCAAACCCAGAACCACCAAGTGTCTTTCCTTTAAAAAAAAAAAAAAAAAAAAGGTGTGGTGGTACACTCAAGGGGCAGAGGCAGGGGGATGGTAAATCTGAGTATAGTCTGGGCAAACTAATGAGCTGCCTCAAACAAAAAATAAAAAAAAAAGTGCTAGAGATATATTGGTTGGTGTGAAGCCCCTAGGTCCAATCCCAGTACAACTAAAGCAGTTTTAGCAAAAGTGACTCATGTAGTTCAGCCATTTTCTTTTTTCAGGTTAGGGTATAGGCTCAATACTGAGTAAAACACCACCAAGTTTAGTAGAAATCCTTCAGCAAACACATGGAGGGGCCTAAGATGTGCACAGGACTCTGAGCCCAAACCCTGTCTGCCCACAAGAGCTTACAGTCTATTTGGCAAGCTGTGACTGAAGTAACATGTGACTATGCACTAAAATAAATAGCACAGACACCAAGTTTGGTAAATATTTTGACACAGAAGATTGAGAATGCTGTGGGTTAGGGTGGTCAGAAACTAGGTATAAAGCAGAGAAAGGAGATGAGCTGTGACTGATTCTGAAAGGCGTTACGAAGGGTCCTGCAGGCAGCCTTTTCATTTATAAAATACTTGCAACATCTATACCCATTTATTTTGAGTTTTTACAACAGTCTTTATAAAAAGCTAAATATATACTACTTTACAGACAAGAAAATAAGGGTGAGAAGACCTAAGCAGTCGAAACAGTAAAATTAAAATCTGGGATTGAACCCAAGCATTCAGTCTTCAAGTCCAGCAGTCTAGCAAAAAGTAATTCAAAAAGAGCAGAAGACCTGTGGGGGCCACGGAAGGAGGACTGAGGTCAGACTGGTCATGGAGAACTGGAAGAGACTGAACTTCAACCCTACGCGTTAACAGCAGGGTTTCTAGCATTTAGAAAGGGACTAAGAGCCAAAAGCCTAGAGTACAAGCCCAGAGGAGCAATAATTAAAGATATCAATTAAAAGTATGTGGACAACCTAGCCCGGGGCTGCATGCCTGTAATCCCAGCACTTGGGAGGCTGAGGCAGAACTACAAGTGGGAACCAGCACAGGCTACATAGTGAGTTCAAAACCACTGGGCGGGATACACAGCAAAACCCTGTCTCAATTCACACATGCGCGCGCTCCCGCACCCAGAAGAAATTACAACAGAACGGTAATATCCGTTCTAAATTTTAAATGACCAAGACCACACTATTGTAACAAAACAAAAAATACACACGTCGGGTGTAAAATCAAAATCTGGGTGTGATGGTGCACGCCTATAAGCCAGCAATGGGGAGGCTGAGGCAGGATTGCTAGAAGTTTGAGGGCAGCCTAGACCGTCTCCCACATTCACACACACATTCACACACACACACACACACACAAGAGACAGAGACAGAGATCTCCTTTGTAGTCAATTTCAAGGAGAACAATAAATCAGCAAACTTCAGTAATAACTACTGCAACACAAAGGGTATCACGATTTCCCGACAACTATTTAATGTCATGGAAGATTTCAAACAGGCCCCCTAATTTGAAACTGCCAACAACATCACTGCACCGACGGTGACGAATTTCAGGACTGCCTACGCTCCGACCAGCGCCGCCCCACCGAGGCTTCCGAGGGCTCCGGGCTCCCATTCAGAAGCGGCCGCCGAGGGCCGGCTTATTTCCATATTAAAGCTCCGGCCCGCTTTCGGCGGAGCCCAGCGAGAGCAAAGCCCCAGTCGACATCCACAGCATAAAGGAGCCCAGGCCCACCGCGCAGCCCCTGCACCCGCAGGCGACGCTCTCGGGCCGGGTCCGCAGAGCCCGCGCCGCCCGCGCTCCAGCCTCCTCCGCGCCCGGGCCTCCCCAGCACCGCCGGCTGTCCGTCCGTCCGTCCGTCCGTCCATCTCCCCCGTCCGCGCAGCGCGGCGCCACCCCGCAGGTGACAGCGTCTCGGCGCCGGCCCGGGCCTCCCCGGCAGCCCCAGGCGTCGGCGCCGCTCCAGAGAGGGCGACCGCTTACCGTGGCCGGGCGGCCGTGCTCCGGACCGTCGGCGGCATCGAGGCGCGGGGCCGGGGCGGGCGCGGCGGCGGGCGGCTGCCGGTGCTTGCCGGCGCGCTTGGCCTTGGCCTGGATGCAGCGCTGGTGCAGGGCGAAGGTGTGCTGGCGCTCGAGCTCCAGGCGCTCGGGCGACACGGCCTCGTAGCGGGCCTCGCAGGTGCTGTGGTGGCGCCGGCACAGCTCGATGCGCCGGCGGAGGCGCTCCATGACGGCGCTGTGCCGCGGCAGCGCGAACTCCGCCATGGGGCAGGTGGGCAGCACCATGGGCCGCGGGCGGCGCGGGCCGGGCCGGGGCCGGCTGCACTGGGGGCTGCCTCTGCGCGGCGGCCCGGCCCGCTCACGGCCGCAGCATGCTCCCGCGCGCGCCGGCGGCTCTTCTTCCTGCCCCGCTCGGCCGGACTAGGGCCGGCGCTCGCTGTCCGCTTCAGGCCTCGGCCTCTCCCCTCCAACCCGGCCCCATTGTTTTCCGCGCCGCCGCCGCCGCCATCTTAAAATTGTTTTCAGGACTCTCGGAAGAGGGCGGGGCCACGGCTGGCGACCTCGAGAGTCACAAGTGACTGACAGGAACCCAAACCAATCAGACGACTAAGAATAGGCCGCCCGAGGGCGTGGGGACCAGCACGTAAGCAGTGCACTGCGACACAGTATTTAAAAGGAACTAGAAGCGCCGGGAGAAGGGAAGCCCCGGACGGCCTCAGCTCCGGGGTGGAGCCAGCCGTGAGTGACAGGAGCCCGCGCGCTAGGGCTCCGAGGTTTCCTCACCATCCGCGGAGGAGGCCCTTCCGGGCTGAGGAAAGCCGGCCGCCAGCGGCTGGCGGGGGCCGGTGCCCGCCGCACGCGGCTATACCCATCTCCTGGCGCCGGCGCCGGCGCCGACGGGATTCCAAGCAGCGCGCAGCTCAGCGGCAGCCGCACTCAGCGCCCGCTTCCCTCGCAGCTGTCCGCGGTGGAGGCGTCTTGCCGCATCTCCGGCTGCGGGTGTCAGCTTCCACCCGTCCTAGGTGAGGGCGCGGGGAGCGCGGGGGCGGGGGCGGGTGTGGGACCCGAGATGCAGAGCGGGGTGCTGGCCTAGCCGCTGCAAGTCACAACCTTGCAAGACACCACAGCCACTCACTTTTAATTTTCTAACTTAGTAGGGCTTATGAAAACATTTTATTTTAAAATCTGAAAAAATTAACACTAAGTGTAATATTTTTATACAAACGCAGTAGGAAAGTACAAATTTTACTTTTAGTGGAGGAGGTGGGCCTTCTAGAGGGCAAAAGTGCCTAGCGATCATGAAAGCCAAAATCCAGTTTTGATTCATCTTTAAACAAAGTTTACACTAGAATTAAATCAAATCCTCTTTCCTTTGTTTTGGAGGACAGTGCTAGGGATTAAATCCGTACCCTCACACATGCATGCCAAGTGCTCTACCACTGAGCTACACTCCAGCTCTGAAGAAAACCAAATACAGTCTTCCTATAAAAGTGGTTTCCTGTAAGTTTTAAAGAATACCACTTACAAATTACTAGCAGCAAGCCCTATTTTTCTAAGCTACTATGCTGATTACACAAAAGAAATAACTGAACAGAGGCAAGACCCAATTAACATAAGACTAAATAACTCACCTGAGATAATTATTTCATCATTCATACACTTCTGCATATTAGCAAATTCTCAGAGTAGCCAAAGAAAGGAAGATGAACCAAAACACCCACAGAAAGTTGCTATGAAGAAGTTCAGTCAAAAGCAGACATTCAACACAGGGCTTTAATGTAACATCATTTAGTAAGAGACAATTTGAAAATGTGATTTTGTAGTTAACAAAAAATAGAGGGACACATCTGATTGAAAGTTGTGGACACTTTACAATCAATGGAGACAAGTAACCAGCATGTAAAATTTAAATATAGGTGCCTGTTCGAGAGCTGAAAATCACTGGTTATTGGCAGATGTTTCACACATTAAACCAGGAAACTCCCATCTTAAACACTGGAAAGAAAAAAGAACAAAGGTGGTGTTTTTGATTTGAAGACTTCTACCAAATAACTCACAAAGGCAATGAACACTAATGATTTTAACCGGTTATTTTATAGCTCGGCAGAAAGAAAGCAGGCATGAAACAGTGTCAATGGAGAATGAAGAAAGCAGATTATCAGAAATGCGACAATCCCCACACATTTGCTTCACACATTTGCTTCACGGAGAAACCCTACAGACATTTTCAGGTCTTGCTTCATAACTTTATTTGTACTCAATACATTTGGGAAAGTCTGCTACAGAGCTAAGGTCACTGTGACCACAGAACAACAGATAAGAAAGATAAAGCACTGGACAGAAAAGAAATGCTTCTGTCTAAAAAATGAACTGAGCCAGTGTTTTTTTAAAAAAATAAAATGGGTACAGCCTTCACCTTTTAAAATATACTTCTTCTCAAAATCTCCCCAGTATAAATGCCATGGAGTGTTTGTATATTCAGTGCAAGAACAGCGTCCATCATCAGTACATCTGAAACACCTCTAAAGAAAGAGTAACGCTGAAACATCTGTTTTTGAATACATTTCAGCATGGTGTAATAATGATCTTATTACACTACAGTGATGAGGAAGAGGCTATGATAGCACCCATCTGCATTCCACATGAAAAAAAAAAAACCTAAAAACGCTTCTGAAAAACATTCAAGTCACATTAAAAAAAATTTAACAAGACAGCTTTATTGTGTAAATTTAAGACACAACTGTTACATGAACAGCAAATAAAAACTTAAAACATTCTACAAAAATCAGATAACTCATGCTATATGTCACTCCTCCCATAAATACTTGTAGCCTGTGTTCAATTACAGTCAGTTCTGAATTGGCCCACCTCTGGATTAGACTTCTAAAGTCTTTACACAGAATTAAAAGAAATGGAAAGAAAAAAGTATCAAAGTTTATATTCTATCCTGTACTTTGACCCTGGAAAAGTATGGGTCTGTTTAAAAAACAAAGAAAAGAAATATACACGTAATCACAATAAAGCTTAACACTATGCAGGCTGTATACTCATTTTTCAGCAACAAGACTGCAAGCTGCGCTGTGAAGACAATGCATAGCAGAGGAGAAAGCTGGGAACCAGGGAAACAGGTAAGGAAAAGTGGCAACACAGTGGACAAGCGACGAGCCGTCTACTCTGGAACTCACACACCCTGTCAGCAATCCTCACAAAGCCACCTGCTCCCAAGGTTGAGCCCAGAGCCTGCCCAGAGCGTGAAGTATGAATGCCCCAGAGCTGCATTAGGCCACCTCCTCCACTAACTGCGAGGCTATCTGGAAATTTAGCACTGCCAAGGGCTGCAGAACACTCGTACTTTATGGTCTAACCAACATCAAGTGAAGAGGTGTATTTTTCTATGTCTATTTTTAATACAACTTAAACAGAACTCTTATATAAATTTGGGCTTCCTAATCCCTCCTCAGTTTCCTTAGGAGGAAGTGAATAATGGAAGCAAGAAAAATAACATAACCACAAATGACTGCTCTTTCAACATGATTATCAATTTTAAGGGACAGAGACATTTGAGTGCTTTGTAATACCAAACTTAAAAAAACTTGTAAAAACAAAATCATTCACCTAGCATTTCTAAACGTTGGTGTTATTTCTGCACAGATTAATATATTAAATTAAGCCAAAATTTTAGACTGGCAAGGTTTTATGATTCTATTTTAAAAAGGTTTCAAAACAACAAAAAATACATGTTAGTTGCTTCATGTTACATTTCACAACCATTATGTTAAATGTTTTCTCTTCTACAGAAAGGTCCTTCCTTTATGTCACAATTGCAATTATTTACTGCTAGATGTTTTAAGTTACACAGACTAGTATTCAGCTGGAACCTGTTGATGGTGTCGTCGGAAATTTCTGAGTGTCAACCTAAGGTAGGCCAGGTCCTCTCCTAGGACCACACTTGTAAAGGGAGGGGCAGAAGAAATCACAGATCAAGTTCTTAAGATTGTTTCACTCTCTTCGTGGCTTCCTGTTTCTTGGTGATCTGTTCAAAATTTCATCCTCCTATTAGTTGAAAGAAAAGAAATTTACTGTGATTAGCACATTTAATTGGAAGCAAAAGTTCACCAAACTTCCAACCAAACATTCAAGGTCAGCCAGGTAAAGAATAACATATGAAGATAAACTAAGGAAAATTATTAGAAGAAATTACATGAACAAGAAATACCATCTCAAAAGTAGTGAAGTTATAGGGCCAGGGAGATAGTTCAGCAGCTTAAGTGCCTGCCTGGCAAGCACAAGGTCCTGACTTCAATCCCCGGAACCGTAAAGAAAAAAAATGTTAGCGAAAGTAGTGAAGTTACAAATATTCTACTTTAATTTCTGTCTTTGTTTTATAAAAAAACTCACATACTTTATCTGACTTAATCCTAAACAATCTACTTGCTCCTGAGGCATATATCAGCCCCATTTTCAGGATAAGATATCTAGAATTCAAAAAGAATGTTAACAATCTAAGTGGACTACAAACTAGTACTGTTTCTGCTCTGTCAGTCTCTTATGTTGAAATCACCCCCCATACCTAACTACACAGCAACCTTTTACTTTACTTACAGAGCCCTTGCCTGGCACGCATGAAGCACTGGGTTCCACCCCAGCACCATTAAAAAAAATAAGCCATGTGAGACGAGGTTCCTGTATTCAAGACCCACACTCTAGTTGGAACAGAACACATTCACTAAAAACATGAACATGACAGAAACAGCATTGATTTTTATCAACAGGAAGATAGCAATATGGTTGCAAAGCCCCCAACTAGAGGTTCATGTGATGGGCCAGACGCAACCCTGGGGAGCTTTGTCTTTAAGCAAAGGCGAGCAGTGGCCTCATGACTGGCCACCACAGTGGCTGACTCAGAACCTCAGGTAGTTCTCAAAGTCCTGTCATCTTGCTCAGAGCTCCAGCACTTGCCTGGATCTTTAGAGAAGTCTACTACTGGTACCTTCAATTCTCCCAGCCTAGAGAAAAAAAACAGCAGCCACAACAGAACCTTGTCACTTGTTCACAAAAGCCCACCATGACTATCAACATCATCAGGAGGAAGGGCTTAGTCTACATGGAGGCCTATGAGGTCACATTCATCTGCAGCACCTTTTTTTTTGGTGTTTTAGGAAGGGTCTACAGGGTGTTCAGAGTCTCACTACTAGATCGGACTCACAGTGATCCGCCCATTTACAGCCTTCCAAGAGCTGGGATTACAGGTGCGTACCACCAAGCCCAGTCTCAATTGCCATCTCAGTGAGCCCAGGGGGTAGGGCTGGCAAGGTAGGCCCAGGAATTGAACCCTGGTCCCTGTATCTGCTTGCAGGTACTTTAATCCGCTGAGCTATTTGGCCGGCCCTGCAGCACCTTCTGTATTTCATTTTGAGACAGGATCTCATTAAGTTACTCAGGTTGGGCTCAAACTTGCAGTCCTGCTACCTCAGCCTGCCAGAGCGCAGGGATTACCAGCATGAATGAACCAAACTGGGTTCAATGAGTTAACACCCTACTTCCACTATTTTCCTGCCTGACCTTCAATGACTTATTTAATATATCAGGTTACATATTTTCAATGTCTACTTCTTTCATTTTAAAGAGAAAAAACGGGGCTTGCCAGGTAGCTCAGTTGATTAAAGCACATGATTAGGCAAAGTCACTCAGGCGCAGGGGACCGAGGTTTGAGCCCCACCTCCACATGGAGCATGAGATCTGCCCTTAAGGCAGCCTGAGCCAGCCAAGAAAAAAAAAAAAAAATTCTTTTTAAAGACAAAAAAAAAAGGGCCAGGGAGATAGCTCAGGGGCACAAGTGCCTGCCTGCCTGACAAGTGCAAGGTCCTGAGTTTGATCCTCAGTTCTAGAAAAAATAAAAATAATACAGAATTTCAAAATGAGATAGGAAATTAACAATGATTATTATACTGCCTATTGTTAACTTCAAAGTAGTTGCTGCAACTACCAGATACAAGCATATAAATTTGATCTGACAATAAACTGTTCCTTTCAATAAAATAGAAACTAGCAGACAATAATCTAAGCTAGCACATACACACATGTTTACATGTATCTGTTCCCTTCCTTTTCTCCTTTCCCTGAGTGCAGTTTTCTTTCCTTTCTGTTGCTCTGTAACATGTGGAGTTCCCAGGGTACCTTTGGTTCACTAAGGAGGTGTGGCACACAGGAGGCATTCAACAAATACTGTATTTGTCAAATGAGTAAATAAGATAAATCCATGGAGAGCAGGGACAATAGTGTAGAATGCAGTGATTCTGTAAGAAATACTTTTTGAGGGGGCCAGCAAGAGAGGAAGATGAGACAAGACTGGTACACAACTTGGAAGTTCTTACCTTGTAAAATACTATTTCTCCTTATAACCTTTTGCTTATTCCACAAAATCATTTTCAGCACAGAAAAATATCTGCGATTTGGATGCAGTTTTAAGTTACCAAATAAAATATTAACCTAGACCAAGAACCCACTTTAACAAAACTGTCTCTAGGGGCTGGTGAGATGGCTCAGCGGTCTAAAGCACCTGCCTAGGAAAGTTCAGGCAAGCGCAGGGACTGCAATTCGATCTCCCCACCCCCACTGTTGTGCCAGCCCCACCCCCAGGGCAGGCTGAGCCGGCATAACACAAATAAGGTTTTAAAAAGTCTCTAAATGAACTTTTCACCAAAAAACAAAACAAAACAAAAACACAATAATGAACTTTTTACAGTCACAACCATTATAAATTACTTATAAAAATATCCCTTTACTTAAATGTACTCCAACTTAATTGCCTGCAGTTAAGACCTTTTTGCTAATTACCTCTGCTTTAGGGCTCCCATCTTCCTCCTCTTGACTAACAGTGCCACCGTCTTCTCCAGCATCACTTTTCTGTTTTTCCTCTAAAACAGAAGTTAAAAGCTGAACTGAGCAGAATCTTACCCACTTGTTTTTGGTAATTAAGATCTAAACTTCTTGGCTAGAACTTGTTCCTTGACTCTGGAGGGACAACTCACCGGGCTTCTCGTCCCCCTCTTCTTGCTCCTCCTCTCCTTTCTCCTCCTCCTCCTCTTCCTTCTCCTCTTCCTTCACGTCTGGCTGGGGAGCATCTGTCTTCTTGTACTCCATAGCACTGGACTGCTTCTGAAATATTCCCCCCAAAGCTCAGCAACTTTATTATTCACATTTTTATGTCTTATGTTGTCCTGTGATTGCTGAATGCCTGCACAAAGTCTTATAGCAGGCTGTAGGAAGATACAGTTTCTCCCCTGAAGAGCTTTCTCTTACGTGTGAGTGGTCCAAGCTAGAAGAAATGGCAAGAACCAAAAAAGGCCAGGCAGGAAGGTAGAAGTCTAGCTTTTTCACCTGCACTGAGGTAGAGATGGAGATTAGATCGGAAAAAGAACTTCAGAGGTGGTTCCAAAGTGCTATGGATCCAAGGTGAAGCAGACACAGAGAGCATACAACAGAGTTAACCAGAAGAACTCACAACAAGGCCCGCATGTGTACTGTTTTGAGAAGATAAGCAGAGCTGGGGAGTGATGAGTGAAAAATGAAGGATCAAATTATGAAGTATAAGAATAAAAATAGCCATGGCAAGAGGAAAAGCTGGTTTGTGCCTCGTTTTTTCTCCCCTTAAGAAAAACTGCACCAAATATTTAGGGAAGTGGTGGTACAGACCAAATAACCCTGGCATTTAGGACCTAAGTCCTACTCCCATGTGGGCACAATGAGTGAATATGGTTTCAGAGTCAATTAAAAATGTAGCGCAGTCATTACCAAGCTGCTATGAAGAAAACCTCAGGCAAAATATTTTAGTTATTTTTAACAACGTAAAAGTTCATTCTAAAAACGATTCCAAAAAAACTCTTACCTTTCCAGAACAGCAGAAGAGGATTACAAGGAACACAGGCAAAGCCACAGTCAAAATGTAGACTACCCAGAGCCACGGGCGCTCCTCAGCTGCCTCAAGCATCTGCCCCACAACACCTGGCTGAAAAACAAGCAGCAGGAATGCAAAGTTTCGACTTCCAACCCTAGACATGAAGTGGGCAGTGGTGGTGACAACACACGTGTCCCCAAAAGGTTCGCTCTTGGGGCTGGGGAGATAGTTCAGTAGAATAAGCACCTGCCTGGCAAGTGCAGGATCCCGAGTTCAATCCCCAGTACACACATACACACAAACGGTTTGCCATCACTCTGATATAGGCATGTGTTTTACTGGGAAACTATAGCCCCAGCCTGTGAAGAGCTTCCCTTGAGACAGGGCCTAGCTATTCAGCCAGGATGGCCTCACACTCCTGACCTTGCTTCACGTCCCAGCATGCGTTACCATGTACAATAAGAATGTCTCGATCTCAGTCTCCTGGCTTTCTTGTTTGAAAATTCTGTACATGGAGTAAGCCAAGACTCAATATCTTAGAAGTGCCTTAAAAAACAAATCCTAAATGGTAAATTTTGACATCCATTAAACAAAAAACCCTGAACATAATACAAACAGGAATTCAAGTACATTACATTAATAAAATCATATCCAAAAATCCAGTATTTTGGGGGCTGGGGAGATAGCTCTGTGGCACAAGTGCCTGCCTGGCAAGTGCAAGGTCATGAGTTTGAACCTTGGTCCGCAAAAAACACCACCACCACCAAAAAAATAATCCAGTATTTTTTTCTTTAGTAGGCACACAGTTATATTTTTTATGATAACACTCCCAAATAAGGGAAAAAAAACCAAACCCCTAAAAGATAGCTCTTGGCTGGGAAGATGGCTCAGTGCCATAAGCACTTGCCTGGTAAGTGTAAGGTCCCAAGTTTAATTCCCAATACAAAAGTAAATAAATACACAGATAGCTCTTCACAAAACAATGACTGACCTCTAATGGATATAAGGACCCAAGGAACAAGTAAGGACAAACCTCAGCAGCTCCATCAGCAGCTTTCTTTAGGCCCCAACCATCATTGGCCCAGTCATCAATGACTGTTCGCTCGCTACTAATGATGAAGTTGTCAAAAAAAATGTCAGAAGTCATGGACCACAGCTCCAAACCAATAGCACTAAATGGAGTCATCCTGAAAGGGTGCAGATCTTCAAAGAAACCTGGATTTGGTATTTTCCTGGGTTTCCAGATTCCCTTAAAAAAAAAAAAAAAAAAAAAGCCAAAATTTCAGATGATGATAATAAAAATTTTAAGATTAATTCTGCATGACCAGTGTTGATATGACTTTATCAAAAGTTTTGTGGGTTTTTTTTTGTTCTCTTTTTGAGACAAGGTCTCACTATGCAGTTCAGGCTGGCTTTGAACTCACTTTTGTAGCCCAGGCTGGTCTCGAACTCACACCAATCCTCCTGCCTCAGCCTCCCAAGTGCTGGGATTACAGGCATGTGCCAAGACGCCTCGCTAAAAGCTTATATTTTTCTTTTTTAACATTTCTTTGAGACACGGTCTTGTTGTGCAGTCTAGACTGGCTTGAACTCACCACAATCTTTCTGCCTCAGCTGGGATCACAGGTATGTGCCACCATACCCGCATTTTTTAATTTTTCAAACATACTTTGTCTCCCAGATTTTTGGATTCCAACTACTCTCAATTTGCAGCAACTGCAACTTTGTTCCAAACTTACACCTTCACTTTGCCCAGCCTTTCCAAGAGTTCCCAACCTTCTCAAAGGCTACTGGGAGTGGGAGCCTCCCTCAGTTACAGATTTTCTTGGTAGTGATTTAAAATAAGACACATGTGATCTCCAACCAGCAATTCAGGGCTAGATAACTGCCTCAAAAACCTGTTATGTGTGCTAGAGGTACAAGGATGATTACGGACTGTTGCACTGAAGCTTAAAGCCAAAGTGGCAATGCACTGAAATGGCCACCAACACAAGAGCTAAATGGCAGTATTTTTAAGTGTAGTTTTTTGTTTCCTTTTTTGGTATTTCGTTATTTTTGAGACAAGGGAGGGTGTCACTATGTAGTTCGGGCCGGCCTTTAACTCACTATGTAAGCCAGGGATATAGCTCAGTGGCACAAGTGCTTGCTTGACAAGTACAAAGTCCTGAATTTGATTCCCGGTATCTGACCCCTGCCCCCCAAAAAACTCTTACTACATAGCCGAGGCTGCTCTCAAGCTCACAGTGACCCCCTGCCTCAGCCTCCCCAGCACTGGGCTCAGAAGTGCGTGCTTGCTTTGCTGCCTTCTGCCCACCACTGGCTGCCTCACTTACACAGTGCCCCTCTGCCATACCACCTTGCCTTGGAGCTAACTATGGACTGACATTGCTACAGACTGCGAGCTAAATAAACCTTTTCTCCCCGTCCCTCTCAAAAGAAGACACATGTGCTACCATATCCAGCCTGCTTGTTGTTGAGACAAGGTCTCATTAAGTAACCCAGGCTGGCCTTGAATTCACAATGGTGCCTCCAATTGTGGGATGCCTCCAGCATCCCAAGTGTTTAAGTGCACTTTTTACTTTATTCTGAGTACAAAATTTAAAACATACATTTTAGAACAAAAACACTTTTTATAGACCAACTTACACCTTTTTTTTACTACAGGGAACGCAACTCAGGACCTCACACACTGAGCCATTTCCCCAGCCCTACATCTTTCATTTTAAATTCCGACCAAGTACGAATGAGTGATTATGGTTTTACTGACTTAAGACACAGCAGGGAGACAGGGACTTGAGGATACACACTTCCACAGCAAGGCTGTGGTGTCACGTGATCCCTAGAGGTGTCGCAGTCCTTTTACTGGTGAAGACACAGGCCCAAGAAGGAGCTGACCACAAGCTGGAGGTGCCAGCTCCTGTCCCAATCCTCTACCCTCAGAGCACACAGACTGCCAATCTCGAGATGCAGATCCCATGGCTGAAGGCATCCAATTGCAAGCTCACCATTTCTCTTTCCATTTTTCACTTTTTTTTTTTTTCTTTTGTGGTTGGCTTGGCCCGCCCAGGTGATGGTGCAGGCATGGCAAATGGCACTCAGGATTGAACCATGATCCCTGAGCTTGCCTATGCAGGCACTTTAGACTGCTGAGCTATCTCACCATCCCTTCATTTTTTTTCCTTGTCTTTATTTTTTGTTCTTAAACATAGTTATAAAAGAATTATGAAAGCTTATCTCTCCATTTTAGGTTTGTCACAACACTTGTGGGAAGGGACTGTAGGTTAAATTCAGGGCCATGCACATGCTGGTTCAATGTTGTTCCACTAATTCCAGCCCTCTTCATTTCAAAATTTTGAGGCAGGGTTTCACTAAGTTGCCCAGGCTGCCTTCCAACTTACAATCTTCTCTTGACCTTCCAAGCCACTGGGAAGCCAGGCACGCAGTGTCATACCTGGCTGCCCCTCTACCTCTTCCCACCAAGTGCTCCCACTCCCTCTTTTTCTGTTGGTGGTACTAAGGGCTGAAGCAGGGGCCTTCAGCTGAGCTATATCACTTTTTTATATTTTATCGTGGAGGTCTTCCTTACATAGTTCAGGTTTGCCTCAAACTCAGCGATCTGTCTGCCTCAGCTTCCTGAATGCTGGTATTAGCAGGCATGAGCCACTGTGCTCAGCAATCTTTTTTTTTGAGACAGTATCTCAGTAAATCACTACATTTCCCAAACACATCACCTGGCCTCAGTATCCCAGTGTGCTTGCTGGGATCACACACCTGCACCACAACGGCTAGCTTACTTCCTGCTCTTAGTTCCAATCTGAATAGAGTGATTGCCCAGCAGCCTTGCTGCAGACAAAACGTCTGTCCAGACACAGATTAATGAAAGCAGCTCAACCATCAAGAGGCACAAACCTGGTAGTTAGGGTTGTCAATCATAGGCGGTTTCCACTTGCCCTTATAATTGGGGTTGTCAATCATAGGTCGCTGCCAGACCCCGCAGCCAGGAGCCGCCTCACATTTAGGGTTGGCAATCTGAGGGGCCTCCCATTCCCCATCCATGTCCTCATCCCTGTGGGAAGCATACAATGAATTACAAACAGGTTCTGGAGGGAGCACTGCAAACTCGCCCCCAGCCCAGCACTGCCCGGCTCCGGCTGAAATGCTCTGAGTCTCAAACACCATCTTCTTGCTTCTCACTTCCAGAAACAATAGCTTGTTGACACAGATGCATTATAAAACTCATGAAGAAATCTGGTTACATTTGTAGGGCACTCTCTTTAAGTTTGGGCTCTTGACTGTGTTTAAAATTTAATGTTTATTTCAATTAAAAAAAAAAAAAAAGACAATGTAAGAGTAAAGCCCTAGGCCTCTCACCAGTCCTCTGGCTTCTCTGCATCTGGATCAGGTACGTACTCCGGTTCATCATCTAACCAGCCTTCAGGCTTTGTGGCCACTTCATCTGGAACCTTGGCAGGAGCATCCTCATCCCTTAAACACAAAAGAAAACGCCAGTTACATCAACAATAACCAGAGAATCACAGTCTTACTCTCAAAATTGAAAGTAATTCCACTTCAAAAGTTATCTGTGACCTGTGAGTATGGTGGCGCACGCCTGTAATCTCAGCACTTGGGAGGCTGAGGCAGGAGGATCAGTGTGAGTTCCAGACCAGCCTGGGCTACAAAAGTGAGCTCAAGGCCAGCCTGAACTGCATAGC
>PVKN010009723.1:0-23441 GCA_004027915.1 Capromys pilorides
TAATTTCAAAACTATTTCTTTATATACCTATTAGTATGCTTTGTATAAACAGACAAAAATACTTAGTGGATGTAAAATAAAAAACACATACTATTTTTCAATAGAGACTAATCATTTGAATCTACTTTCCTATGTTCCTAACTTAGTGGAGATTGTTGCAAATTTTCCTGTGGTC
Organism: Capromys pilorides; assembly: GCA_004027915.1. Lineage (NCBI taxonomy): Eukaryota > Metazoa > Chordata > Mammalia > Rodentia > Capromyidae > Capromys > Capromys pilorides. The sequence goes on from PVKN010009723.1 coordinate 176, forward strand.
AAAACAGCTTTGAAGAATTCATTCAAGTCTATCATTAACGGAAGACTGTTTATTCTGTGGAGTGACCCAAGCAAAACATGGGGTGTCAAGAGTGCACCAACATTATGAGGTAGCTTAGTCCGTGAGAGGAGATGGGCGAGAGGTGTTAGTTAGTTTTTCATTTCTTGCAGCTAAGAGTCATTCACTAAATATCTGCAGAACAAACCAAAGGAACATAAACTTCAGTGAACTATAAAGGCTGCTTTCAGAGACACAGATGTTCTTGAGAAGTTAAAACTCTGGGGGAAAGAATCAATATAAATTGCTGACTGGAGTTTAAAAAGATGAGCTAGCTTTCTATGCACGTGTGTGAAATTTCTGCTTGGACTACACTGTTTTGCATTGCAGGTGTATCTGCTGGATGGTATAAACAAAACTTTGATCATCTTGTTGATGAATTACAACCTGAAAAATCTCTAAACTAACCTCTTAATTACATCAAAGGTGTGTTTAAGATAGATGATTAAATTTAAAATGTGGTACCATAGAGTATAAAACTACTGTAAAAATAAACATATATACATATAGATACATAGGTGCATGCACGTGTGATACATACACATCTTAAAAATAATCCAAACTGGTGATTACCTCAGGATTGAATCTATACTTTCTGTATAACACTTTTATAACGCATGAGTTTCCTGCAGCTAGTATTATGTATAGGATTAGGGAGGATATCTATATTGAGAATACACCTGTCAGCCAGAAAATCAGGCTGCTAATCAGTACGGCAGGGTTCTTATTCTTAGGGAGTAGGGGAAAGATACTGGGGTAGATGATGGCATGGGAATTGGGCAACAAATTTTTATTACTCAAGACAAAAATTGTCTTTTACCCTTAGTAGGCTTACTATTAGCAGCCACTGGAAAGGGCAAGCACTACGCAAGGCCTCTGTGATCTCTTCCGGGTTACATCCTTTTCTCAGCTCTATAGCTCATTTTTGCAAGAGTAGAAAGCAAGCAGTTGTAGGCATTGTCATGGGTTCACTTCTAGCTGAATGAGGCCTATCCCTGAAATGGTTCTTATTGTCCTTAAATTTGACAAGTTATGTCTCCTCAGACCACAGCTTAGAGCATAAAGATAGATGGCTGCACTAGCGTTTAGCACACTGCAGTGAAAGCATTGACATCCTTAGCTAACTCTTCCACAAGCCTGGAGAATTTTGAAGACTTCAATGTTCCGTGCAAGTCCTTGGCACATAGAAACTTTCTAGGGGGGGGGGGGGTGGTGGTGAATAAATATAATTATAAAGCACAGTAGTTAATTATCTGCCTGTATCTGCATCACATAAGGATTCAGAGCTGGAGCATAGTTTAAAATAATCTTGTACTTCAGTCCTATGCATGTTGCTCCTCTTCTCTTGATTGAGCTGTCCTCAAGGTATGCCCAAGGCCCTGCTTCTGTGCTTCTACTGAGCCCTGTTTTCTACCAAGACTTCCCTCTCATATGACAGTATAATGTTCTGATGTGTAATATTAAAGCGAGACTTAAAGAGCACCCCCCACTATCCCTTGTAGCTCTATCTTCTTGCTCTGATGCAGATAAGCTTGGCAACTATGTCCTATAGACAGAGTTTATGTCATGTTCTCCCAGAATTCATAAGGCTCTGATTTCTTTTTTTAAATTTTTATTATTTTATTTTTTTCAGGCTTTGACTGCTTTCAAGGCTAAGTTATTATTAATTGCTTTTGATTGTTTTGTCCTACTTCTGCACCCTCACTCCTCCCCGCTCCCCAGTTTCTAAAGACCAATCCCTTCAGCCAAATGTACAGAACTAGAACCCATCATTTGTTCTAACACCTGGCACTTTGGATATGAGTTGGGCTGGGTCAATATGCATCTAAAATCATGGAAATAAATCTTCCTTTTCCCCATTGGTCTCTCTGATCTCTTAAGATTCTGTAACAGTATGTCACTCTCAGTACCCAGCCCTGAGCCCAGCTATTTATCAATAAGATGAATATTTGTGGAATGAGTGAGTAGGAATAAATTCCCAGCACTAATATATCAAATTGAAAAGAGCAAATCCTAATGTGGGAAAATATGCTAAGTTCTATCTTTGAGTTTCAAGATAAGTTGTTAATTATAAACTTGTCAAGGAAACATAGGGACAGGCGCCAAGAGGTAGGCATGTACATCCTAAATAGAAAACCCAGTGAGATGCTTTGTAGACTTATTTTTGACTCTGAGAAAATATTTAAAGATTTAGAATTAATTGGAAAAATATAAAATGGATGTGATCCAAATATAAATGACCAAATGATTTATTATCAAAATCAGGATTTTTTTTTTCTGAAAATGAAAACGATGCTAGAATACAGTCATATAATTTTTTAAATTTTTAAACTTTGTTTACCTATTTATATTATGGCTGGCTCAGCCTACCCTGGGGGTGGGGCTGGTGCAGCATGTGGTGCCAGGAATCAAACTGTGGTCCCTGTGGTTGCCTAAGCAGGTGTTTTAGACCACTGGGCTATCTCGCTGGCCTATTCATATAATTTTGAAGTACTTGTTCACAGATTTTTTTCAGATTTGTTTGTTTGGCACAGCGTCTTACTACACAGCTTGGATTTTAATGATTTTCTTGTCTCAGCCCCCTCAGCATTGGGATTACAGGCATGTGCCACCACACCCAGTTTTGATGGTCAATATGGTGCAACCCTGGCTTCCAGGACCAGCATGGCATGTAGTACCAGGGATTGAACCTGAGTCCTTGCATTTGCTGGTCAGGCACTTAGATCACTGAGCTATCTTCCTGAACCAAAGAATTGTTTTTATTTTTTTTTTAAATTTTATTTATTTGTTTGCTTGTTGTGTTTGTTTGTTTCTTTATTTATTCATTTTGTGGTTGGCTCAGCCTGCCCTGGTGGTGGTGCTGGCGCAGCATGTGGTGCCGGGGATCGAACTGCAGTCCCCGCAGTTGCCTGAGCCCTCCTAAGCAGGCGCTTTAGACCACTGAACCATCTCGCCGGCCCCAAGAATTGTTTTTAATTTATCAAAATATATAATACTTGGGGGCTTCTGGGTTAGCTCAGCTGTTATAAGCACCTGCTTAGACAAACTCAGTCAGGTGCAGGGAACTGTGATTTGATCCCCAGCTCCACAAGCCACAAGCCACACAACAGACTTGCCCTCAGCACACCCTGAGCTAGCAAAAAAAAAAAAAAAAAAAAAAAAAAAAAAAAAAAAAAAAAAAAAAAAAAAAAAGAGAAAAAACCTCCAATTTAAAAAATTATATATATATATCTTGTATTCGAAATTATTCTGAAGAATAAAATTCTTTCTGAAAGCAGTAACATGTCTGTGAATATCTGTGCATACAACTTTCTTTATACTGATTATTTAAACACCAACATAGCTGCTAAAACTTAGATCTGAACTATCTTCCAGAGGCCCATCACTAAATAAAAGCTTTGTCTATGGCTGGGTGCTATTTCAAGGTGGTAGAACTTAACAGAGATGGAACCTGGCAGGGTGTCTTCTACTCACTGGATGTTTACCAGTATTGTGAGACATGAGTCTGTTCCTCTCTCCACACTTTTCACTCCCCAGACATGAGACTATACTCTGCTATCCTCTCTGCCTCTCTTGGGGCTAATGAATGCTCATCATGGCCATATTAAGAGAAAATCATCCTTAAAGACAGTTTTATCTTTCTGTTTAACCCTGACATCCACCACAAACTCTCTAAAGTGATAACCAATCCTGACAAGAGAAATACAGGGCTAGGTGATGGTGTCCAAGAGGCTACAAAGATCTTTTACAATAAGGACAGGAAAATTTGATAGATAGAAAAAAGTAAGACATCAAGAACTAATTTCTATTTCCAGAGCCAGCTGATTAATAAGTCCAAACTTTGCTATCGTTGCAAAAAGCTAAGAAACTTTCAAAATGATTGACCCTAAGAGGAGGGAGCCGAAGAGGAGAGGAGCTCATGCAAGCCTCCTACCCCCTTCCCCACCTGCCAGGGGCTAAGAGAGAGTCAATGCCCCCTTTGGAGCCAGTATAACTCCTAATGAGGGCCCTTGGGGTCTTATATTCAGGGTCCCTTCACTCTGGTCCACACAACAGAGTCCAGGGCTGATTTAATAATGGAAAGTAGGCTCACAAACTTTCTGATAAATACTAGTGCCTGTTTTTCTGTAGTTACCTTCTCCCCTAGACCATACTGTATGTACCCAGTGACTGTCCAAGGTGTTTCAGGATGCTCCATGGAAAGATTCTTCTCTAAATATGTGGTATGCACCAGGGAGAAATTATATTTTATTCATTCTTTTTTGATAATGCCTAAAACCTTGACAACTTTGTTGAAAAGAAACTTTCTGTCCAAAGCTCAGATTTAAATGCTGGGCACACACCAGAAGGAATTCTCTGACCTCCAAAAAAATACAGGTGGATCCCAATGTGTGGATGGATAAGGACAGCTTTACTCCTTCAGATTCATCTCAAAGACTCCATCAGAGACAATACCTACTTTGTCCCAAAGTAAAAAACAAAAAAACAAAAACAAAAACAAAAAACCCTCAAGCCTGTATTCCAAGGACTACATAAACAGGGACTCTTATGAGAGGCTGTCAGTCCCTCTAATAGCTCTATCATCAGAAAGGGGCCTATTAAACAGAAAATTGGTTCAAAGCTGATGTCTCACTCATGGGGCTGTGGTGCCTCTGCATCTGTTATGTGTTTATTGACACAGAGATGAGTCTCAATTAATAGCTTCTCAGTCTTAGATCTTAAAGAGGCTTTCTTTACATTGCTTTGGCACCCAAGAGTCAGCAGCTGTTTGCCTTTGAGAATCCACTTACGGAAGTGAGACAATTGACTTGGACAGTCCTTCCCCAGAGGTTTTGAGATAGTCCCTATCTTTTTGACCTAGCCCTACACAGAACCTACTAGAGTGGAAAAAGAGAACATCACTTTCTTACAATATATAGATGATTTGATGCTCTGTGGAGACACAGAGACCGAAGTACAAGAGGGAATTGAGTCCCTCTTTAACTTAGTAGTGTCCTCAAAATATAAAGTATCTCAATAGGAGGCCCAAATCTGTAAATCCCAGAGCACATATTTAGGGGTGCTCATTTCTCAGAACAAAAAGACATTAAATTTGAAAAAAAAAATTCCAACATATCCTAAATTTCCCTTTGCCAAACCATATTAACCAACCAGATTCCAAAGGGTTATTGAGTTTTACAAAATTTAGATTCCAAGATATGCTAAAAAGGCCAGACCCCTCATAAAGCTACAGTCAAAGTGGATCAAAGGCTTAAATATTAAAAGAGAAACACTAAATCTTTTGGAGGAAAATGTAGGTAGAAATCTTAAAGATTTAGGAGTAGCTTGAGAGTTCATAAAGACTAAACTGCACAGCAAATACTTAAAAAAATCAAAAACTCAGATCTCATCTTTTTGAAAATTTTCTGCATTTTAAAGCAAATCTCCAACAGAGTATAAAGAAAGCCTACAAACTGGGAAAAAATTATAGCTGACTGTCCCTCCAAGAAAAGCCTTCTATCTAGAACATATAAAGAATTTTTAAAAAATCAGGTGCCCCAGATTCAAAGACCCACACCAAAAATGAGCATCTGAGATGAATATACACTTCTTAGAGGAAGAAATACAAATGGCAAGTAAATATAGGAAAAAAGTTCAACATTTTTAGTCATTGAGAACTGAAAGTTAAAACAACGCTGAGATTCCACCTCACCCCAGAAGGAATAGCTAACATCAAGAAATCAGCCAATAACAAATACTGGAGAGGCTATGGAGAAAAATGAACCCTTCTACACTGTTGGTGGAAATGCAGATTGGTACAGCCACTATGGAAATCAGTGTAGAGATTCCTCCAAAAGTTAGGACTGGAGATCCCATTCAACCCGGATATTCTCCTCCTGGGTATTTTTCCAGAAGAATGGAAAACCTCATACCACAGCAATATAAGTACACCCATGTTTATAGCAGAGCAATTTGTCATAGCTAAATCCTGGAAACAACCCAGATGCCCATAAACTGAAGAATGGATAAAGAAGATGTGGTATTTTTACACAATGGAGTATTATTCAGCTATAAAACAGAATAAATTTGAGTCTTTTGTTGATAAGTGGATGCAACTAAAGAACACATTCCTAAGTGAAATAAAACAGACCTGCATGAGCAAACATTGTATTGTCTCCTTAGTGTAAGAATCTGAAAGACAAAAATGGAATCTGAAGGGTACAATAGATACTGGGAAAAGGGAATCAACTTATTCAAAAGGAAAGAGTTACTGAGTTGAGGAGAAAGACAGGAGAGAGAGTGGGAGAAAGAGAGACGTGTAAGCCAATGGTTTGGACAAGTGCACTGTGTATTTCTGCTGGTCTTTGGAAATGAACAGATAATATTTAACTTGTTTTGTCTCCTTTTTTTCAATTGTTTGTGCTTTTTTTTCTTCTTAATTTCTTACACATTTCTTTATTTTTTCCTTTCTTCTTCTAATTTTGTATGCATAAATCTGGTAATATGAATAACTGGTTGAAAGACAACACTATGTATTACAACAAATACTGTGAGATTCCTATTACTTTGTTAGGTGAAATTCCATATCACTTATAATTTAGGCCCGACCCCTTTTCTAGCTTCCTAAGAAGGCCCACCACATAAGGACTCATCTCTTGGTCTGGAGCCCAGATACCCAACAGACTTTCCAGGTGCTCAAGTGGGCCCTGTGAGAAGTCCCAACTCAAGACAAATACTCTCTATTCTTAACTGAGAGACAAGGAGTGGCTTTGACAACAACAGATGTATTAGTTCATGAGGCTCATAAGCTCAGCCAGGTGAGAACTCTCATAATCAAGTTGCCCCACAAAATCAAGAGACTTCTTAATGCCCCAATCCACCCCTCAGTCTCTGTTGAGCAAATTTTAAAATATTATTTTCTCTTGATAGAAAGACTAGATGTAAATATTAAAACTTATTGAAGCCTTAACCCTGCCACCTTTCAGATTAATCCCCCAGAGCCAGAAGAAAGTGAATACAACTGTACAGAAGTTGCAGTACACAAGAGGGGTTAACTAATCAACTTCTCAGTGATCCAAAAGAAGCTGTTCACTGATAACTGTTCCTCTGTGCAGGCCAGACTAAAATGGCAGGTCATATAAGAGTGTTAGAATCGGACTCATTTCCACAATAGAAGTACTCAAAAGACAGCAGACTGCTCTCACTGAAGCACTGACATTGATATGAGCTAAGAGTAAATATTCATACAGATTCTAAGTATGCATTTCTTTTGGTTCATGCCCAGGGTACACTCTGGAGGGAACAAGGCCTAATATCTAACAGATCTCCCATTAGATGTGTCATAGAGATATTATAGCTCACTGAGGCTGTTCACTTTCCTTGAAAAGTGGCAGTTATTCACTGCCTTTGACATCAGAAAGGAACAGATCCTATTTCTACAGACAATAAAAAACCTGATGAGGCAAAGACAGCTGCTTGTCAGCAGGTAGAGTGCCCCCTCTTGTGGTCCACTACTCTATTGCCTACCAGCTCACCTGTTCTTTTTTTTTTTTTTTGGTACCAAGGATTGAACTCAGAACCCGGTGCTTGCCAGGTAAGCGCTTATTCTACTGAACTATCTCCCCAGCCCCTCACCTGTTCTTTCTGATTAAAAAACAAAAAGAATTTCTACATACCAAGAGTCAGGGATTTGTCCTTAATTCTAAAAGGTAGTAGGCTACCCCTCAAGAGTCATTTCTTTCTAACAAGAGGGTTGGCATGAAAACTAGTCAAAAGTATCCATGATATTTGTCAGTTTAGGGGAAAGCCCCTTATTTAGTTATGAAGTCCTTTCTGGGAGGGAAAGACTAGATAAAGTGACACAACAAGTGATTAAAAGATGTAACATGGGTCTGAGGACCAATTCTCAAAATGCCTAATTGAAACTGCCAAGAGAATAATATCAAGACAGTTACCAGAAAAAGATAGGCAGATTGGTTTCACCTACGTGTGATGAGGCCAGCACTGGATAGAAGCCTTTCCCAACTAAAAAGGCTCTAAAAGCAATCAGAGCCCTTGTCTATGAGATTATTCCAAGATTTGGAGTGCCACAAAGTCTCCAAAGTGACAACAGGCTTGCATACTGCTCTGAAGCTACCCAGACAGTCTCAAAGGCCTTAGACATTGAGACCAACTTGACTGTGTTTGGCAGCCCCAATCATCAGGATAGCTAAAACAGGCTAATGAGATATGCAAAAGACCCTTGCTCAGGCTCACACAGAAATACAAGGTCCTTTAACAACAGCTCCTACCCTGTCCTTACAAGGCCAGAAACATATTCAGGGGCTGACTCCCTCTAAACTTTTGTATGCGAGAACTTTTCTCAAAAATGAGAACTTGAGGAGGATGAGACAGATTTGGGACAAGTAAGGTCCTTAGCCTTGTTTCAGAAAATCTTGTCAGCTTTGAGACAAACAGAACTCTGACCCACTCCACCTAGCAAGCCTCTCTGCTGCACTGGGACCCAGGTGTTGGTCAACACTCTAGACACAACAGGGTATACACAAATTTCAGGGGAAAGGTCCTTATGTAGTGGTCCTTTCCACCTCCACTATAGTTAACATGACAGGTCATGACTCCTGGATCCGTCACACCTGGGTAAAGTTGTGGACGGTCTTTGACAACACACCCCCAGGTCATCCCCAGACCGCCTATACCTGTGAACTATATAGAAGACCTCAAGTTACTCTTCAAAAGACAAAGATAAAATGATGCTAAAAGTCTATTTTTTGTGGGTAAAGGTGATGTCTATTTCCTTGCCCAAATTTCAAGATTTCCTATAGCTCCTTATCAAGAGGTTCCATTTATTCTATTTTATTCTGCCACTACACAGAACCTGACACCAATGTGACCCCTGGTTTCAAGGTTCTTTCTCTGACTTTCACAACATAAACAAAATTCTTTTGGTTCTTCACTCTTGTTTGGTATCCTTTTTTAGAAAAAGAAGAAGTTATTAATGGTTAATAAGGAGGGCCTTAAATACTCTTTATTTTTACAGTTTGTTTTACCAAGGATTTTATCCATAATCTTGTTGGGGCTCTAATTCATCTGTCTTTCGCCTCAAGGTTGGAATTATTTCTCATGCTCACATTTGCCTTAGTTGGGTCTGTTTTCTGTCCATTTTCTGTGGGGGAGAAATGCCCACTAGGAACAATAGGGTAGCACGACAACTCACTTGATAAAGCATACTTCTTTGTGTGTCTGGGTGGGTCATGGAAATGTGACACTGGGAAGTATGTCTGGTTCCTGCCCCTCCCTCTTTGGCACTTTCTTTGTGACCCAGCCAGACATGGGCCATGCCATTTGAAATCATGAGCTATATATAGTAAGCCTCTCTTCCTTTAAGTTGTATATATTAGGCATTTTTTCTCACCAATAGGAACACTGACCAATACAGTACCAAAACCTTTCAACAGGCATTTTTTCCAAAACAAGCAATCAAACCCTGCCACACTTACCTCTGTGACAGTGATGGCACATCTTTTAGAGACTAAACTGCAACCCCAAATCCACTGTTATGGTCTGTGTCTAGTTGTCCCCCCAAAGCCTCATGCAATCATGGGGCAGGGAATTCTAGAGTTTGAGGCTGACTCATGATCCACTGGGATTATGTGTTTTAGGACTGCTGGGATTATGGATGTGGTCTGAGGTGGATATCCTGAGGCAGAGAGCCTGAATGCATTATAAGAGAGACAGAGAGATGGACTCTCTCTCAGTTGCTCTCAGTTGCTCTCTGTTGCCCTGGTTGGTTGGTTGCCTCTGTCACCATTTTGTTGCTGTCCCACTGCCATGAACTGGATGCTCTCTGCCCTGTTCTACTCAGCCATGGGCCAGCCAAATATGAACTGAAGATTCCAGTGACTATGAGCTAAATAAACCTTTCCTTCCTTCATTTTGGGTGTCAGGTATTTGTCCCAGCAACCAGAGAAGAGTAACTAAGACACCCACTTTTTTTTATTACAAAGTGCCAACTTGCAGTTAAGCTTGAATACTAAGGATATTCAAGTTTAAGAAAAAACCCTGCACACATTAGCATCTTTTGTCTTAAAAGAAAAACACAGTAATATGTGTGTCAGGCTTACCACCACTGCTCTGTGGTTTCACTAAATCTAGAAACCACGAAACAATAGATGATCTTAATTTCATTCCAGCATTCCTCAGTAAAAGTTTCTTCCTATAAATCTGTATATGATCATAAATCTATATATTCCACAATACAATTACAGAATTTTAAAATCAAATCTTATACAAAATTTGGGTTCACCTTGTTAATTTGCCCTGTTCATCACTTGCTTTTGTAGGGATGAAGTTAAATGTCTTGCTATTTATAAGTTTTGTTTTCAATAATGCAGTTTTCTAAAATCACCAATAGGGACTTGGGGAGACAGCTCAGTGGCACAAGTGTCTGCTTGGAAAGTGCAAGGTCATGAGTTCAAACCCCAGTCCTGCCAAAAAAAAAAATCGAATCACCAACAATGGTATACTGCTTAACCAGTATTACATACTGATTTCCAAATGATTTTTGACAAAAATGCAATAAAAAATCGAGAAGTTATGAACAAAATCTAAAAGCTGTAGGAAACAGTTGATTGATAAGACAGTTTAACAAAGGCTCACACATTTATAAAACCCAATTCATGAAAATCAGAAAAGAAAGGAAGGGTAGAGTTCTAGGAAAGTATGTTTAAATAAATTTATTGAATTATAATTTATATATATAAAATTCCCCCTTTATTAATTTATTTTACTTATTTATTTATTCAGGCATGTGTGCGGTATTGAATTGAATCTAGTGCCCTCACAATGAGCTATATTTCCAGGCCACTTTTTTTTTTAAGTTCTGAGTCAGATACCAAGGTTGGCCTTGATGTTACAGCCCTCCTGCCTCAACTTTCCATCTGCTGGGATTAACAGAATTCATGAAGAGCACTCTTCAAAATTCCCCCTTTAATGTGTACAATTTATTTATTCATTTATTTATTTTCAGTCTCAGCGGACTAATATAGCCGGGCGTGGTGGCACACACCTGTAATCCCAGCACTTGGGAGGCTGAGGTAGGAGGATTGATGTGAGTTCGAGACCATCCTAGGCTACAAAAGTGAGCTCCAGGCCAGCCTGAACTGCATAGTGAGACCCTGTCTCAAAAAGACAAAAAATTGTGTACAATTTATATCTATTTAGTCTACTCACAGGTCTGTTATACCATCATCCCTATATATCTTCAGGACATTTTCATCACTCTAAAAGGAAGCCCTGTACCCAAACTACTTGTTTACTTCTTTTTTCATTTATTTGTACTAGAAAATATGATATGCATAAACATGTAGGTGAAATATGTCAAATAATTATGAAATGGACAAGCTTATAACACCCACTCTGGTCAGCATAGCAATGCCGCCACCCTAACACACACCTTCTTCATCTGACCATTTAGAGGGGATGACTGTCCAACTCTCTTTTTATTAATACAAGGTCTTCTGTCTTGCTCTCTTCTCAGTTGTGGTAGCCACTTCTCATTAGGCATAGGAGCTATCAGAAAGAACAAAGTTTTCCTAAACTTTAATAGGCTCTTTTCAAAGCTGTTTCTAGATGGCTTGAACCATGCTGACAGCCCAAGTTATAAAAGTTTAAAAGGTATGGAGAAAGCTGGGACAGAATGAAAAAATTTTGAAAGCATGAGTTGCAGAAGTAAAGTTGGATGTGCCCTCCCCTATCATTATTCAGTGTCTGGCTGTACATTTATAATAGTGCTTTTATTTGTCCTTGCAGTGAGTCTCAAGGGGACTGGAAAAAGAGACTGTTCCCTGAACATAATAGCTGCTTAATAAATATTCATTGAATGAGAAAGCAGAAACAAGTACTTTAGATCTTTGCCAATATCGAGAGCTGCTCATTGAGATGTGCCACAAGTTTCTGGCGTGGGAGGAAGTGGGTAATAAAATGGTGATTTTATGTGGTACACCAAGGACACAGAGGCAACTGAATGGAAAGTGCTGTGAAAAATTTCTGGCAGGATTACATAAATCAAGTTACCCGGAGCGCGAGTCTCTTCAGTCTGGAACCAAAAAAATCTGACATCCCCTGAATCTTTTTAAATTTCCTTTGCTTTTATTTTTTTAAGTTGGCATGCATTCCACACAACGTTCTCGAGAGCCAGGTGTTGAGGTCACTGAGGTGAAAAAACAAGATCCGTGCTTTAGAGATCACAAAGTTCAGGTTGCTGCAAACAACTGCCACTCCGTGTAGTGACTGTGGGGCTCAGAGGAGGGAGCCAGGCCTTAGGTAGGTGGGTGCCAAAGACAGAATTAGGGGGAAGTTTCCTCAGAGAATGAGGCAGGTGAGCCAGAGACCTAGTGACAAGGCAATAGTGTGTGTGTGTGTGTGTGTGTGTGTGTGTGCGTGCGTGCATGCGCGCATGCACATGTGCACGTGCCAAAAAGAGGTCATGTGAGTGGCAGCTGACAGTGTTCGAAGTGACTGGTGAAACAAGTATGAAGCTGCAGAAGATCCTTTCCAAGATTTTGAAATCAGATAAAAGTGATACTGAATCACCTTGGCTAGGGCATGGATTTCTTCAGGCTGTTTTTTCCCCCCTCACAGGTTGAGAGCAACAATAGGAACTCAGTGCCCACTTGGAAAAGAAAGTACGGAAGATAAATTTGTCACTTGAAAGAATAAAAATGGTGAATTATAAATGACATGAAAAGAATGGAAGAAGGTCAAGGTGCAGGCCGACCTGTTCACAGTGCTGGGCACTTGCCGCATCCCCACCCCCTCATTCACCCAGGCTTCTCTGAGGCCTCCCTTCTCACGGGCCCTCAGACTGCCCCCAGTGAACCCTGTTCTCTGAGGCCTTGCTGGGCTGATTCCTGGCTTCTCTCTGTTGCTCTGCACCTGCCTACATCTTATCACCTGTATTTGTGCTGTTCCTGAGAACCCAAACCTGTTTTCATTTCTAGTGTTGAGGACTTGCAGAGCCTCCCCTGGCACTGGAAGGGTAACCTTAGGTCAGCATAGGCACAGGCAGTACACTGGCTCTGAAAGAGCCTCTACCTTGATTGTCTTGTAAATCTTGATTGCCAACTTGACTGGATTAAGAGTCCTAGAGAATGGCTGAATTGTGAGGGCACTAATCTCATCAGTGAGTTAGTCTATGGATGAGTTCATAGCCAAATGAACTGATAGGAAAAGCCTAGCTGGAGGAAATGGCTCATGGCAATGTGACCTTTGGGGCTGCGTCTGCTCTGTGACCCCACCACCCTCTGGCTCTTCCAGCATGCTCTGCTTCCTGAGTGTCAAGAGCTGAGTTGCTTTCCTGTCCTGCTTTTCTGCCCTGATGTTTGTGCTTTGGAGCCTGCTGACTGTGGACTGAAACCTCTGAAACTGTGAGCTAAATTAAACCTCTCCTCCTTTAAACTGCAAGTACAAGCTATTTTGTCCCCACAACAGAAAAGGTGATCAACACAGAAAATTAGTATCAGAGAAGTGAGGCCATTACTGTGCCTATACCTGACCACATGGTTCAGAATCCTCTGGAAATGGTTTGTGGGAGGAATTTGGGCCAGTTTGAAGAGGTAGGCCGTGGAGCTCTAAAAGGCTGTGAACAGAGCTTGACAATCAATTCTAGTGGCTAATCAGAAGACCAGAATGCTGATAGGAATGTTGAGAATAAGGACTTTCTTATGAAGTTCTGCCTGGGAAGAAGGACTCTAATGGGAACTGGTTAGAGGACATGCATGTTATATTCTTACAAAACATCTGTATACATTTTTGCCCTGCCCTAAAATTTTGTGTGAGGCTGAGTTTAAGAGTGGCAGATTAAGTGATATGATACTGTAAATTTTAAGGCTCTCTAATGTACAGGCTATGGCCTAGGTTCTGCTGATTTACAGCAGATTTATAGTGAGAATTTGGAGCAAAAAGCAAGCAGAATGATTTTAAAAACTTTCAGTTCAGTCACAAAAGAAGCACACATGAAGTTGAGGCCCATAAGGTGTGGTTACTAAGGTTAGGGGCCGGGGAGATAGCTCAGCAGAGCACCATTACAAAGAAGTCAAGGGCCGGCAAGATGGTTCAGTGGTCTAAAGCGTCTGCTTAGGAGGGCTCAGGCAACTGCGGGGACTGCAGTTCGATCCCCAGCACCACATGCTGCACCAGCGCCACCACCAGGGCAGGCTGAGCCAGCCACAAAATGAATAAATAAAGAAACAAACAAATACAAAGAAGTCAAGTGCTTTGTACTGAGATAAAAAGAAAGATACCTTGACAGCATCTGAGAAAGCAGCCAGACCCCATGGATCACAAGCTTAAGTGTGCACAAGTGTAACCTTTCATTTCAGAAAAGAGTCCCTGGCCTCTCTGCTCCAGAGTACCTGCCTAGCTTGCTCGACTTCTGTCTTTCATCTGTTTGCTTCCTAGTTTAGGCTATATTCCCACTTTGGGGTGCTTGTTACCTCCTTGTGCTTCAGTGCAGCTACTAACCTGGGCAAATGCCTTGAAACAAGAGTCCTATTTTCTTTAGCCCTTATGATGGAATCTCACGCAGAGTCAATTTTTTAAAAGGCAAAATAATTTTCATCAATAGAATGATGGGGAATAAACTGGGATTTAGCCAATAGAAAATCACTTAGGAGTGAGCATGTATGAGCTACACTATATAATATCAACATGGTACGATCAGTAATATAAGGTCGAATGATAAAAGGAGGTCTAGAAGTCTGTAAAAAGAAAGATTTTTATGAAGTTCAAACTAAGGATACTAATGTATGTTAAATAGAATCAAAAAGTTCTGATATTGCAAGCTAAGGTGACTATTGATAACAATTATGTACTGTACCTCTCAAAAGTTAGAAGAAAGGATTTTGACAGTTCTCAGCACAAAGAAATGTTTGAGGAGACCTGTTTAACCTGCTTTAAACATTATTCAGTATATACATGCATATTTGTATGTAAACATTATAATACATAATTAGATATTAATTAGAGTACATGTTGACTATATACATGTATATGTTAATTAGAGTATAGAAGGGTGATTACCTCTGGGTGGAAGCAAGAGCCTGGGATAGAGTTTCACAGCGGGCAGTGATGATACTCTAGTTCCCACTGTTTTGCTTCACAACTTAACTACACAAGGGTGTGCAGCTAAGTATAATCTGTAAGTGCTGGGCTAAGTGCTTGAAGGAGTTGGACCTGCGGTTTCTATCTGCCTGAGATCTGCCATCTCAAAGCCAGCAGCAATTTGGCAGAGGCTGAGGGTTTGGAGCACCAGTACCAAGCACAGGACTCAGAACCATATCTGAGTTGAGGTGAGGCCAGGCTCGAGCTGCAAAACCAATACTGGGAGCAAAGCCTCAGAGTCTCAAGGGACTCTTTAGGGCTCCAGCACATGTGGGAGAGGCAGGACTGAGTTCCAGTCACAAAAGCAGTCCTGTAACCTTTGGGCACAGGTGGTGGAGGACATGTCTCCTTTCTCCAAGCCTGTTGACTCTGTTCACCCTGGCACTTTTACCCAGCTGCCTTCCTCTCTCCTTAGTACAACGCTCCTTCCAGAGAGCAGGTTTGCCTGCTCTCCCTGTAGATGCCAGTTCATCCTTCCCCGAGCTTCATTCATGCTGCTCCTACTGGTTGCCTTTCCTTCTCTCTCTCTCTGCAAACCTCCTGAAATCTTTTTTGACTCTTCTAACTCAAACTCCTATCTTCTTGTTTTGTCTCCCATGGTCCACACAGTCTATAACACATACTTTGGCACTGGACTTGGTCTGAAGCTTGTATAAGAATCAGTGAAAATGTGTGGAAAATCTTTAGTGTATAGTAGAGTTCATGCTCGGAAGTTGCATTTATTGATTGACTTAGATGTAGATCTTCTGCACTCTAGCTCATGTGTTGTAGTAAAGGCTTACAAGGAAAACAATTTAATAAAAGACAATAATTTATAAGATTATCTTATAATATTCATCCAAAGAGTCAAATGTAGAAGAGCACCATGGATCTGTCCATATGCCAGAGCCCATACAATCCAGTGAAGGGCCTCGATTCCATAGCAATAGCAACTCTAAATTCCATAGCAACTCGTGTCCTCCATGAGGCCAGCTGGGGGCCTAGAACCCATTGCACTACCCTTCACAGCTCCAGCTAGAGGCTTGGAACCCACGACAATGTCTCAGGCAAGTTTGTATCAAGCATCTGAACTGGGGAAGAATCAAAGGAAGTGAGAAAGTCCACACCAGCTGGATCTGAGCCAGCAGGCTGAGAAATGTGTGCTGGAGACAGAAGCAACATTCAAAATAGGGACCATTCTGGGTTCTCAACACAGAAGCCAGACCTGACTCCAAATTAAAATTTAGTCTGAGCCATTTGTTACCAGGCCTGGGGCCACTTGACCATACTCATGCAGGAGAGGACAAAACGGTGACGAACCTTAGAAATATAGAGTTTTAAAGCTGGAAACTGCATCTTGCTTGGCAAACAAATTTGTCATTTAACACATTAACTCATCACAGGGACCAGAGCTCCCTTGAAGAACACTGCAGCCATATTCAGCAACAGGGAAGAACTGAGCTCCTCCAAGGGTGAAAACAGCTGAGTTCACATCAGCAGGACCAGCACATCAAGCTCCTCCAGGAGGATCAACAGCACACTGTCTTCCCCTCCAGTTCTCCTTTCACACTGTTGGCAGTAATCCTCAGGTGATCCATCCACACCCAGAGCCATGCTGATTCAGTTCAGCTGGTGTTAGAAGTTGCCCAGTTGATCCACCACACCATGTCTGATTTTGCCCAATACAGTCCTAAGGGCAGAACATACAATCAGTAATTGTTCCCTCAAAGAATCCATTCAATGCAGTGTTCCCATGGGGTTTCAGTTACTGTTCTCTTATTGCTGGGACAAAAATATCCATTACCCAACATTAAGGAAGGAAAGGTTTATTTAATTCACAGTTAGTGGAAGTTTCAGCCTATACTTGGCTGCCTCCATGGCAGAGTGACACCTGGCACAGAGCAGCTATTTGTGGTGGTGGCAAAGAGAAAGAGGAAAAGCGCGGCAGCAGCTCAGGCAGCCAGGCAGCCCCTTTCTCCTCCTTACCTTGTAATGTAAATTACCCATCCCAGGGCCAGCATAGAGCATGCACACCTGCAATCCCAACATTGATCAAGAATCAATCACAAACTGCAAAAGCTGCCCCATGACTACATGAGGCTTTGTGGGCACAACTAGACACAAACCATGACCTCCGGTGTCCGTGTGAGGCCCCTGGGCCCTTGACCCAGTGGCCTGCCCGATCATGCTCTAAGGAGGTCCTGAGTAGCCAAAAGGTCACCAGCCAGATGTTTTTGTAAGATCCCTCAAAGATAGTGACCCAGCAGAGACCGTTTTGGGCTTCCAGCACCATTTGGGGCTGCTGTCTATACTACCTAATAGAATCCTAACTCCTGTGTGCTAATTCCTGTCATACCATTTTCTGCTCCAGACATGCAAGCTCCCCGTCCCTCTTGTTGCTAGCTAACAAGGGGCTTTCGGTTACCCAGATCTGTTCTCCTTATGGGAGTGTTCCTACTACCCAGCATAATTATCAGTATGCCTCCTTCATGTTCTCAAAAATGACATAATTGAGACAATAAGTTGTATGTTTCTTGTTGTAGGTTACTGTCCTCTGTTAAGGAGCTAGGCAGTTATAGTTTATCTGATTTTTCAAAAGACAGATGGCTCTTTTAGGTCAGGGGCCCAAAGTTCTACATGTTTGTATCACTCGTTTTAGGCATTTCCCATCATTATGATACAAAACCCAAAACTCATAACTTTTTTTTTTTTTTAATTTTATTTATTTGTTTGCTTGTTGTGTTTGTTTGTTTCTTTATTTATTCATTTTGTGGCTGGCTCAGCCTGCCCTGGTGGTGGCGCTGGCGCAGCATGTGGTGCCGGGGATTGAACTGCAGTCCCCGCAGTCGCCTGAGCCCTCCCAAGCAGGTGCTTTAGACCACTGAACCATCTCGCCGGCCCCCAAAACTCATAGCTTAAGCAAGAAGAGTTTTATTTTGGCTCACATTTCAGATATTTTAGTCCATGTTTGGCAGGCTTAAACACAGGAATGACCTGGTAGAAAGTCAGGGTGGATGAAAGCTGCTCATGTCCTGGTACCCAAGAAGTGCAGAGAGACAGGGTAGAAACTGGGAGTAGAGATTCACATCCCCAGTTCATGTCCCTAGTGACCCATTCCTTCTGACC
This sequence comes from Capromys pilorides, assembly GCA_004027915.1. Lineage (NCBI taxonomy): Eukaryota > Metazoa > Chordata > Mammalia > Rodentia > Capromyidae > Capromys > Capromys pilorides. The sequence continues at coordinate 18,476 of PVKN010009723.1, forward strand.
AGACCCCACCTTCTGACAGCATGCCAGCTATGTCACTTCCATGGTTAAATCACCTTCCTAAAGCCCCACGGGGGTATGTGAGGCCGTCGAGGAACAGTCTCTATCCAACCCATAGCATAATTTCTCTTATAATATGTTCAATATGTATTTATTAGAATAGGACAACAAGGCTCAGGAGATAGCTGGCAGCATAGGCACCTGCCTGGTAAGCGCAAGGCTTGGAGTTCAATCCCTCATACCTCATGCAGTGCCAACCTGGAACCCCAAGTGTATCTTGCAGGGCCCAGAACCAGGTATGGTGATGCATGCTTGTAATTTCAACACTAGGAACCTGAGACAGGAGGATCACTGTGAGTCCAAACTGCATAATGAGACCCTGTACCAAAAAATAGAAAAAACAATTAAAATAGGACAACATAAGTTAGAGTATATGGACAGTCCTGTATAGAGGATGGGGAACAGGAAGAGGCCCATCCAAGAAAAACACTCATTAATACCAATAACACTTTACAAACATGAAGTATGGACAAATGTATCGAGATAGATGGTTTTGACAATGTGCACTTTAATGTCAGTCTCAGTTCACCTTTGCTTAGGGAAGATGTACCACAATGCATCATTTGAATTAAATATACATTACTTTTCCAAATTTACACATAGAAAATATAAGATTAGTGTTAATTGAAAATAACATACCATAGGCTACATCTTATATTCATCCACTAAATTTTCTTTTCTGATCTTGGCCGATGGCTGTCTTTGAGAACCTCCCATGCTGTCTACCTTGCCCCTAGTTGGAGGGTCAACTTCAGCCTTTGATATTCAGCTATTTCTCCCTGGAGTTTCTGCAGAGCAGGTTCTTTCTATCTTTAATTCTTAGACTCTTAAAGCCACATGGTAGTTGACCTGTCAGTTTGGTTAAACCTCACATTGCATTTGAGGCTTTGGGACCAGAAATGAAAGTGTCATGAAAAACAAATCTCCCTCAAAGGACAGAGTATATCTTAGTAGACAGTCATTTTCATATAATCTAAAACCTACTGTCTTACATTCTACAAAAGCAAAGGTTAACTCTAAGTTAGCCTTAGGCTCAATTTTGAAAGTTCATCTTCAAGCGATTCTGCTATCCGTGATCTTCAGTAGTCTGGCCACCTTAGATCATTTCCAGAAATTCAACAACATGGGTCATAATTAAAGGCAAATAAGGATGAATTAAGGAGTTTGTGCTGGTTAAACCTTAAAATATTTGAGTAGTTGCAGCCAGGCATGGTGGTGCACACTTATAATCCCAGCACTCGGTTGGTGGAGGCAGGAGGATCTCCACCACTTCAAATCCACCATGGTATATGCCATGAGGTCAGTACCAGCCTGAACTACACAGAGAGACCCTGTCTCAAAAGAATAAACAAGATACTTGGGTAGTTGGTAAACTAGACAGTAGAAGAATGATTATGTAGAATGAGCTTTTATGAGAACTGGGATTATGCTTCTTTGACAAAATCAAAACTTAATGGGAACTCAGGGAACATTTTGTCACACCTAAATAATGAAAGTAAAGTCATAATCTTTTTCTTGTTTGAGATAAAGAAGTCTGAGAGGAATAGCAGTGAGATGAGATGATAGAGAAATCTAACTGAAACATGGATCAACAATATTTTAACTATATCGCATAACTTGACTACTTTTTAGAAAGATGGAATTTTGTCTAGACTATTAGATAAGTCTAGAAAAAAAATGTTACCTCCTGCTTGAAGGTTTTGGATCAGTTATGCTTTTGGTCAAGTGTTATTTGGCCAATATGGGTTTTCTCAGTGTCCTCCACCTTTTTCTCTGTCCTGACCAAAAATACGCAGTACCTTGACCACTTTTGTGACCTGGACAGCTGTGTAGTTTTTGAACCCAGTTCTTAACCTTGAATATTGGTATTTGGGGATAAAGGTGTTTAGATCATTACCTGAAACACCTTTCAGGGGTCATGAGACAATGACCCCTTTCATGGGTCATTCTTCCTATACATGCTTAACCCCATCCTATTTGGCACACACCTAGAAAGGACATTGTTTTCTGTCACTGTCCTTTGCCAGGATTGCTGCTGCCTCACTCTAAGTAAGGTTTCTGATAAAATTAGCTTTGGGCTGATCACCCTGGTGCTTAGTGCTTCTGTCTTGGAATCCTGTGCTGGCTAGGAGGTGTGGGGCACTCCCACGTGGGAGTGCCCTGCTATGACTTTGGAGTAACTTCAGCCTTGGATCCTGTAAGACATAACATTGCAAGGGCGATCTAAGGTGTTTGCCTTTTATTATAGTCTCCATTATAAAGTTGTTTTATTAATAATTACAGTAAGTCCCTGATTTATTAACAAGTGCCATTCCGGGAGAACATTCATAAGTCAGATTTGTTCGCAATCCAACAGTGAGTCTTACACAGTATACCTTAAGTCAGAGACTTACAGTAAATTAGTCAAAGGCTTTCTTAAAGATCTGAGGGAGCAATTTGGAGAAAGGCATTCCTGCCCTCTGTGGGTATAGGAGTGGTCATATTTGTCCTTTTTTTTTTTTTTCCACAGAGGAATGCACTGTGCAGGTGAATGGCCCCACTCTGTCCTCCCAAAGATGCTCAAGGCGGTGGAAACCACATTGAAAAAGCAACTTCCAGACAGCTGAGGAAGGTAACTCAGGTACAACTCAAAGCTACAAGCCCAGAAATGCGCTTCCTTCCCAGATGCAGAGGGACGTCAGGTCCAGGGAGGTGCTGTGCTGCCCTTCCCAGCCCAGGCTCTTGTCTGCTGGAGCAGCGTCATTCCCTGCTTGCTCCCCAGACACTCCAGTGCTTTGAAAGCCTTTCTCTATCTTTGCACAGGCTGTTCTCTGTGCCCAGAATATCCTGTTCACCCAGGGGCTACACTGGCATGGCCTGTGGTACTGGGGATCAACTGCAGTCCTGCACAGTTGCCTAAGCAGGTGATTTAGACCACTGAGTTATCTTGCAGGGCCTCTTAGTTTGTAGTTAAACTGCTCTGTGAGGCCTTCTGTGACTCAAGGTTTCAGGAAGCTTAAATAACTTCCTCAATGATCCTCTATGGATCTACTACACATACACACATACACACCCCTTCATTTCTTCTACGAGCATTCATTATACACTCTGGGTCAGTCCTTGGGACAGCTTCTAAGGAAGGCTACTGACAGTCACTGGCATCACTCTCCACCATAGTTCTGGTGGTTAATCAGTTTGCTATCACAGCACACAGTTACTGATGGAGCCCACAGCTGTTGTCTTCCTATTCCCAGGGCTCAAGTGAATTCAGATAGTAAGCACTTGCTGCGTTGCCACTAATCACTGACTGTCTCCTCTGAGAGCTATGGACTCCTCACGCACCTGAACATGATTCATTTGGAGATGTCCAATTGCATATCTGACATTATGAGCAGAATGGAACCTAGGTGCCAGTAACCTTAGTAGAAAAGAGGCTGGGGTGTCTAGAGCTCTTGTTCAGTAAAAACTTCTCCCAAGAAGTTTCATGAGAAGTAGGGTGGAGGAGCTGGGTGGGGGCCCAGATGGGACCCACACTGTGCTGGTATAGAAGGGAGTGTGAAGAGTGAGCGTTTTCAGTGCAAAGAATATGCTGGGAAATAACCACCCTCCCTGTAGTGATGATGTAATAAATCTGTAATGGTTAAGAGAAATGGAACTTAGAGAACTTGGGTAAGCAAAGTTCCTCAGTAATTTAGGCAAGCAAACAAAATCCTGGCTGACAGTCAGAACTTTGTAAAAGTGCTGTTTTTTTTTTTCTCCCTTTAGTGGTCCTGGGGGTTGAACCCAGGGTCTCATGCACGCTGAGCTAGTGCTCTGCCACTGAGCTATCCCCTGAGTCCCTGGAAGATTTCTCATATGGACCAAAAAAGAAAAGGGTTCACTTATACCCAGGGATGCAGAAAACAAAAGAAGGAAGGAAGGGAGAAAGGAAAAGAAAGAGTAAAACAGAAGTTATAAACTTTTTTTTTTTACAAATACATCTGGATTCAGTTTCTGTTCTGGCACATGAGTGAGGGAAAACTTCAGTCACAAAATTGCCATGAAGTGTAAGAAATGTGCCTGGAATAGTGTTTCTCTCCTTTTCTGAGCAGCACCTCATTTTCTATCCAAATACTCTGAGGGTTAAACATGTGCTAAAATTCAGCCAATCACATAATAAGGGCTGGTTTGGGAACTTGACAACTTCAGCCCTATAGCTAAAAGAAAGAATATTCTCCTTTAAGACACATGTGGAATGGGCATCTGAGATGAACACACACTTCCCAGAGAAAGAAATTCAACAAGCCTATAAATACATGAAGAAATGCTCCACATTGCTAGCCATTTGTGGAATGCAAATTAAAACAACACTTAGATACTATCTTACCCCGAAAGAATGGGATATCATTTCTTTATCATAAAGAAATCAACCAACAACAAATGTTGGAGAGGCTGTGGGGAAAAAGGAACACTTCTCTACTGCTGGTGGGAATGCAGACTGGTGAACCATTATGGAAAGCAGTGTGGAGACTCCTTAAAAAACTAGAATTTGAAATCCATTAAATCTAGCCATCCTCTCCTGGGAATTTTCCCAGAAGAACTGAAAACATCCTATCATAGTGATATCTGTGCACCTCTGTTCATAGAAGCACAATTTGTGATAGTCAAATCATAGAAACAACCAAAATGCCCATCATCTGAAGAATGGTTGGAAAGATGTGGTATTTTTATACAGTGGAATATTATTCAGCTATAAGTAATGATAAACTAGAAGGCTTCATATATAAGTGGATGTATCTTGAACATATACTCATAAGTGAAATAAACCAGACCAACATGTGTAAATATTGTATAGTCTCCCTAGTGTAAGAACTCAAAAAAAGAAATAAAAATCAAAAGGCATAGCACAGCTGAATGGAAACCAAGGACTTAAGCATTAAACAATGAAGTG
>PVKN010009724.1:0-23448 GCA_004027915.1 Capromys pilorides
TGTGTGTGTGTGTGTGTGTGTGTGTGTGTGTGTGTGTATGTGCACGCACGTACGAGAGAGAGAACGTGCATGTGCGCATACATGTGCACACACACGTCCAGCTCGTGAACCATCTGCAGTGGACACTCAGCATGTACTATGCACACACAGACATGAACCATGCATTTGTACATGTAGTTTTCTTGTTTTAAAGTTTTTTGATGATACAATATCTTTATGGAAAAATGCATCCTTTTAATGAACACTCTTTCAAAATCTTCCTGGGCAGCCTCAGCTGTTACAAGTCTGTAGTTCATGAGTGAGTATTTCTGAGCAATAGACTGAAGTTTTGTGTTTTTCTCCTGTGGGCAGTGGAGGTGGACATGTGTGTGCCACGTTCATACCACATGCCATCCTGTGCAGCATGAGACAGTTGCTAAGTGTTTCAGCTGCAGAAGATGTGGGAATATCATTTCATTGAAAACATAAAGTGTTTGTTTCTCCCCATCCTCCAGTTTTTGTGCAATACAATAGGAATATTTACTTTATCCCTTTCTTTTTAGATTATTGAATTACTTGAAAGAATTAATCAATTCTCCATATCAAGCGAGCAAGACAAAGTTCATTAGGCTATCTTACACCTAGCATGTCCTACAGGCAAAATCATGTTGACTTCTGCAGAGGTTGTCTTGTAAAGTTGGGAACTCCACCAGAGTGAAGCTGGAAGTGTGGCCCACAGGGGTGCAGGGAGGTGTCACAGGGCAGGTCTTGGCCAGGCACCACCAGGCTCTGAGTGGGTGCACAGGTTGATGCAAGGTCCTTCCATCTCCAGGCTTGCACAAGAGCACCCCTGGGTGCTCACAAGACACAGCACAGGCTGACCCAGAGCTTCTGGCCCAGGCCCTTCAAGGGGCTAAAGGAAAGGCATCTGAAAGAAATGACATTTCCTGCTCTCTAGGGTAGCACAGGCAGGAAGACTTGGGTTCTGTGCTCGGAATAGGCTGTCTCCCTAGCAGGGACTGCAGATGTGAAAGCTGGAGTCTTGCAGTAAGTGTGGGCAGTGAATATTGGTTATTTGATCATGATGGCAGTGTCGACACTTGGAGAGGCAGCTCCACACCAGGAATTCATTGCCAAGTCCTTGGCAGCAAGGGACTGGCAGCTGCTGCCCCTGGCCTTAGCTGCTCCCCGAGGTCACCTGGAAAGTGGAAGGTAGTGCCCAGGGCCAGCGGGGCAGAGGAGACCTTGCTGTGCAGTGGGACCCAGCCCACGCTCTGTGCAGGACTCAGCTCCCGGATGGAAGGCTACCAAGTGGGGAGTCTCCATGTTGGGGCCAGAGACTGAGCCAGGGCTGACCCTGGAGGACCCCATGCTTGGGGCAGGTAGAGGAAGCTGACAGCAGTAGGGATGGTGGTGGGGTACCCTAGGATTATGAGTGTGTCACCTCACGTGCTGTAGAGGTTCCAGAGAGAGGAGCAGCGGATGAGCCCAGGGCACGAGCCTGGCAGGTCCTCCCGGGAAGTGACAGAAGGTGCTGTGGGAAGCTTGGGGCCCTTCATACACCGCTGCTGTAACCAGCTTATCACTGCAACTTTCCAGGTACTTTCTGTGTTTCGCCCCCCCCCCCCATCCCAGGGAAACTATAAGTGTCATGTTGAGGAATAGCCAGGGATATGATGACATGTAATCGTGGTCACACAGTTGTGCCCTTTCATAATGTCGTAGCGTGTACCTACTGTGATTCATGATAATATGTAGTTGGGGTGCATGAGTAGGGGTGGTCGTAGGGAGACTTAATTAGCTGGCACTGCACAGTCTGTCACCTCTTTTAAGCAAACAGTAGCAAATGGAAACACAGCTCAGTATGTCAACAGTGAAACCAGTAGAGGTGTGCAGGTTTCCACCACACCTTTGGGACCAGGATGGACTGTGGGTGACTTGGAACCATCTGACACAGCTCCAGAGAGGAGGAGATGGCAGTCGGAAGAGCTGCTGACCTTTAGGGGTTTTGTTCTGGGCTTGTGGGGATGGGCCCCGGGTCATCTGTGCTGGGCCAGGGCTGCACTACTGAGCTCCTCCGTGGTCCAGCAGGAACTCTCTTATTTCTTAGAAGATGCACAGGAAATATAAAAAGGAGCTGCAGTGCTCTCTTCAGCTGTCCCCGTGTCTCACTATTCAGGTTGTGTACTCCTTGAGCAGAAACTGTGCTGTGGCCTAGTCCAGATGGGGTCCTGCACTCAGCAAATGGTTTTGGGTTGGAGGGAGCAGGTAAGGGAGGTGCAGGGGGAGGGAGGGTGCCAGCCTGCGAGTTTAAGGCTTCTGCAGGGTCGGGGGAGAGAAGCCAAAGTGTGTCCTCCCAGCCTGGCCCCATCTGTGCATTCATTAGCATATGTGCTGCTGTCTGGGCTGGGGGAGACATGAACGCAAAGAGAGGCCCGCACCAAGCCTGCCTTCAGGAGGGGCCAGCGTGCGCTGTGAGGGGTGCGCCCCGGAGGAAGGTGCGGCCGAGGGAGTGGAGTCTGGTGCTGGCGGAAGAGCATCTTAGGCACCCTGGGCATGACCCGGGGCCTCCCTATCCCTTGGCATTGGCCCTGTAGCCCGCCCAGGACCTGTGTGCCTCACCTCGCACCTGCTCCTGTCCCAGCAGTGCGGGCGTCACCTCTCCCTGGGCACAGTGCTGCCTCCGGCCAGGGCTCTGCACTGCTCCTGTGTTTCTGTCGGGTGCGGGTGGAGTTGTGTGTGTAGCTGCCTTCAGGGAAGACTGGAGCATGAGAGTCTCTTGGGGACACATAGCCACCTTCATGTGACGCCAGTGCGGGCCCTACCGCTGAGAGCACAGCCCGCTTCTCCGTCCAGGCTTTGCGCCATTTCAGGGTGGTAGTGAGTTCTGAATGCAGAGCAGCTGTACCGCCTCTCATTTCCTTGAGTTTTTGTAAATCTGCACTTCTGGAAATCTCTTCTTGGGAAGAAGTGCAGAAGGTGTTTCCCAAGTCAGTGAATTCCAGCTCTTGGTAGAACAGTAAGCATGGGATGCACTCCCACTGGGAAAAGGAGAAGCCAGGCCCAGGCCGCGAGAGGAACACGCTGGGCAGAGCCTGGTCTCGCGTGGCTAGATGCTGGATGCCTGCTGGGGAGGAAGCCACTGCCTGCGGCCGACAGCAAGAAGACATCCGCAGATGAGAGACAGAAATGAAATTAGAGCGTGACTTCCTTGGCATCCACCTTTCAAACCTAGGCTTCACCACTTTACTCTAATTCGATTTAGTGGATGTCGGATGGAAGCTAATACAGTTAAAGAGAACTTCATGTAATCTCACTAACATCCTTACGGCGTGATGCTCAAGGTTCTCCGGTCAAGGATATTTGCATTTGCATTTATAGAACAGTTAGAGCCAGGATGTGATGTGTGTGAAAAGTCCTTGCTTTGAGAATGACATTTCCAAGCTGTCAAAATCTCATGTGCTCAATGCTCAGTTTGAAATGGCCTTTCATTGTGTAAATATTTGAAGAAAAGGCTTTGAATGGCACTGGTGACGTCGATAGCTGGGAGACCAGTCTGCTAAACAAGGCTTGGCACAGGCTGGCCGCTGAGTTTAGTCTGTGATAGAATTCAGGTATGAGACAGGAAGAGGGACAGCAGGGCGGGGCTCCTCGCCACACCAGTGTCGCTCCATGCACCTGTTACCGTGCTGTCCTCTGGTCTCAGTGTGTAGAGTGAGCCATAAAAATCTTTGCACTAAGTCTTCATCTATTACTTTTACCCAACCAAGCTGCATTTACTTATTAAACATCTGCTGTGTGCTAGTGACTGTTTTAGGAGTCAGTCACAGGAAGCGTAGAGCCATGTGTGTCCGATATCTGTCTCGGAGACCAGACCCTGGACACACCTGCTGTGGGATCACTCTGCCCTTCTTATACCACTGCTTCTCCAAAAAATACACACAAACCAAAGTCAGAAAGATGCTCAGGGGGCTTCTAAACTCATGCTCCACATTTGCCAACAAGCTGTATAGTTCACTGGGAAGTCGTTGGTTTATAGATGTTTGAGTCGTTCATCGTAGTTTTACGTGGTACAGGTATCCACGCATTTCTTGGAATCCTGTCTGCAGAGGCCAGTGGTAGCTGGGCTGGAATCCCTCGAAAGAGCAGTAAACATGGTATGCATGCACTTTACCATGCTCTCCTCAGCACAGAGCCTACGCATCCATAGTGCTCACAGATCCCTGCCGGGGTGCAGCGCTGAGGACCCTGCTGCAGGGGACCCCGCTGTCAGATGCAGTTGTGTGCCTCCCAGCAGCATCTCTGAGGAGGCCCCGCCCTGGCCTGTCTTCAGGGGCAGCACACGACTCTGCTTGCTGTGCGTGTTGGGTGTGTAATGAGTGTTCACCCTGGCATTTCCATCCCGTTTTCAGCCACTTAAACCTTTCCTTTGGGGTCCATTAGCTGGAAGGCAAACGGCCCACACTGTCTGCTATTTTGGCATAATCTGTCTCTAGCTTCTGGTGCTCTGAGGGATATAGTCATCTCCAGCAATTTTGCTTGCATTTGGTAGTCTTAAAAGAAAATATGAGTGCAGCTGGGGAGATAGCTCCATGGCACAAGTACCTGCCTGGCAAATACAAGGTTGTGAGTTTGAACCCCGGTCCTGGAAGAAAAAAAAAAAACAGAAAATATGAGTATCTGCTTTCTTTAGCTCTGGCCAGAAAGGTCGGGTAGGCATGAAGTTTAGATCCTGGAGGAGTCACTTCCAAGACTGCAGAAATGTTCCATCACTCTTCAAGTCCAGCTTCGTCTCAGATGTTGGCCTGCGCTTCTGCCCTCATCCCGATCCTGCCCTTGGTACACTGCGCCTCTGATGGCCGTGCTCCACTGCAAAGGAGGCAACAGTAAACTCTGTGGAGAGATCTAAAACATCCTGGGACTGCCAGGACTCATCAGCCTTTTGGTGCATTTTTCCAGTTGTGTTAAAATTCCTCTCCCTTGGGTCTCGAAGGCTTTGATCAGCGCAGCCACTGGAGGTCGGGCACACCAGGTAAGACCCCAGCCACGCCGCAGCAGAGCTTGGCCCGTGTCCCCAGAGGAGGCCCCGCTAGTCTCTGAAATGCACGGAGAGTAGGTAGAAGAGCTGCCTTTGGTTAAATTGTTCATTTGTTTCATTGGCCTGGAGAAAGCTATATGAACCACAATGAAGCACAACAATTACCCGTTTAATTTCTTTTTTACCCTGTATTTATTTAAAAGGTTTACTCTATAAATGCAGGGCCTGTAGATAAAAGGTTTCTCTAAAGTCACTCTCTTTTGGACATGTTTTCATTAGTTGGCATCGTTTGAACGGCTCTGTTCTGCATGCCATTAGAGGTGTGTGTCCGTGCTCTCGTCGGTCTCCCTCCCCTCTTCTCATTTCCTCTCCGAGAGGCAATGCCATTAACCTTAACAGCGCTGAGTGTGATTGTCTTTCGATCAGCCCATCGCTGCAAACCACTGATCCGTGGCGTCCATTACTTAACCCACTGGTTCCTAAGCCGAGAAGCTACCCCATATTACCTTCCTTGGAATGGCGATAGGCACCTGCAGAACCCTTTTAGAAAGTGGATGAGCATAAGCACTCTGCGTCCCCCGGGAACAGCCTATCTCTGATGTAAATGTTGCAAGAGTGTTGCCTGAGTTTCCTCTTAGCTCCTCGTGAAGTGCCAGTTGCATGCCTGCAGTGCTCCTGACGCACACAGTGCAGGGACAGAGTCATCTTTGCCCTGTAGCTGCTGTCTTTGCTGAGCCAGGTTGCTTATTGCTGCGAGATGGTTGGGGGCATGAGTGGCAGAGGCTCTGGGCTAGTCAGGAGTGAAGGCCATCATGTGGACTCCAGGGCAGGGACAGGAACGGCAGAGGAGAGAGAAGGGCGGGGGAGACCAGGTTCCAGGGCCGTGGGGCAGTAGCCCCGTGGTGCAGAGTGGGGCCTGGAAGTGTGAGGGAGCGTGGGTAGCAGCCAGCACCTGGAGTAGGTAGGAGGAGGGTGTGCCAGAGGTTTGTGCCTGTGTTGCTACCGGGGCTTCTGTCTTAGATGCTCCCTGAAGCCTATGTCAGGCCCTCCACTCACTACCATCAAAGCTTGAAGCTTAAGCCCAGCCTGCTCAGGCAGCAAAATGTTGGTCGAAAAGACGTTGAAGCACATCCTGTAATCCTAGTGCTTTGATAGGCTGAGGCAGGAAGATTCCAAGTTGTAGCCCAACCTAGAAAATTTAGTGGCTCAGCAAGAGCCTGTCTCATAAAATAGAAGGGTGGGAGATTTCATGTGAAGGCACTAGCTTCAGTCCCCAGTACTAGAAATTTAAAAAAGGAAATACATAGAATTAAAAACCAGGAAACCAGGCACCTATACCTAGCTCTGCTGTTAACCAGCTATGGCCTCAAACAAGTAACTGTCACTCTATGGCCTGGGCTACTTTGTGGACAGCTGGGAATAATAACAGCAGCTGCCAGGTGTCGAGATTTGCAAATGGGCTTATGCGGAAAAGTGCCAGGCACAGTTCTCAGGGCAGAACTGTGCTCCCTGGAAAATGTTCTGGTGCCTCCTACGCTGCCCTTCACTCTAGTAGTAGTGGCTCTCCGCTTGCCCAAGGGGAGAGTCCCCACACAGTGGGCAGCTGAACCTGAAAATAAGATCTCGTTTATTTCCTTACCAATAGACCACCATGAAAGAGTGTTGACCGGTGCTCAGAGGGCAAGCCCGAGACAGTGAAACTGTACTTCCAGGCCTGTCTGAGGTCCTAGCACAAGGTTCATTTGTGCACTCACCATGCATGTGGGAGTTCTGAGAGCCACAGGGCGCTCTTAGCTGCAGGCCAAGAGCTGGAGTTCCCTGCTGAGTGCCAGCAGTGCAGGCTCCAAGGCACTGGTGGGCGACCTATGGCACTCGAGCCTCAGTGGGCACCAGCGCCCCCGTGGTTGGCAGGCGAGCCAGGTCACCCCAGCGTCGCTCCAACGGCCAAGCTCTAGGTATCAGTGCGTGTAGGAGCAGCGTTGGCACTGTGCAGGGAGTAAGAGGCTGCGGGGCTGCCATGCAGGCACCTGGCCGGCATCTCACAGGATCACCAGCCCTGTTGGGAGGAGAATTCTGCCCACGTCAGCACGGACTGCCATTTAGGCAGTTTTGTATCCATCTTTTCGTTGGTTCATGCTTTGCCTGTTTCGCTGATCTTTTTTCTTCTTTCTTTCTTTTGTTTATACTGGGGATGGAACTGAAGACCTTATTCTTACCAGGCAGGTACTTACGCCTCTAAGCTATCTCCCTGGTCCTTCTCCAATCTTTTGAACATTCCTCTGAACTCTGAAAAGACTCAGATGTCTAAAATCTTGACCTAGGTCTACTTTAACTTCAGAGAAGAGGATTTTAACTGATATTCCCCAACTGAGGCCACTACTTATTTTTTCTTCTTAATACAATCTTGATGTCCATAGAAGAAAAGCTTTCACTTAAAGCCCAACCTTTAGGAAAAACACTTTTGCTGAAGGAAAATCTGCATTGCAAGAACTAGATAAGGATGAGAGGAAAGCATCCAGCAACACGGGCTCCTGCACGGTTGCAGTGCTTGGTGAACTCTCAGACCATCCAAATGGAAAATCCCTCATTCTGCTTCCTCAGAGCGCCTGCTTGTCCCACCACTTGGGGCTGGCATGGCAGGGCAGCGGCACACCCCCGCAGTCAAGGCGGCTAGTGCCAAGTGCCATGGGGAGCCTCATACTGTCATGGCTTAGGTCGGCGCTTCCTGGGTCATTAGTTTGTGGCTCAGTGGTATTTAATAGCTAGAAAGAGAGAGCAAGCCAGTGCTTCCTCAGGGAAGAGTCCTCCTCTCTTCGGCCTCACCTGGTTTCATGCAAGGACTTAAAGTTATGTGCTGAGTTCCATACTCAGATGAACAAGTTTTCAGATGCCTGGGGGTTTCTGAGTATATTCTCACTTTGTAGAGTCTAGTAAGAGTCTCTGGGACCAGCTTTATGAGGAGACCTGGTCTTCTCAGCAAACAAACCAACTAGGAAGAACATCTTTATTATTTGAAGGGGTTGGGACACAGCTCAGCAGCGGAGTGTGGCCCGGTGTGGGCAAGGCCCTGGGCGCTGTTCCCCAGAACTGGGAACTGCAACAGACCCTTCTTTGTCTTTGCCATATTCACCTTCTGCTTTCCAGGTGTTATCACAGGTGCAGTCACCTGGGTGACTTTGACATATGGGCAGCAGCAGTAGCGGTAGCACTTGTCCCAAGCTACACGCTGCCGTCCTCCTGCACGCTGTCCTGTGTGCCGTCTCACCGGTACCTGCAGATGTTCTGGCTACGTGATGAGATGGACCTGTACTTAATTCTCCAGCGTAGGAGCCTTAAGCACATTGAATCTTAAAAGACTGACACCTGCCTGAAGTTCTTAAGAACTTAGGCTGCTTAGAAATTAGAGTCCAAGAATTCTCAATATTGCATTAGGCAAAATAATATTTGAGCAAGTGTCATTAAACACAGCTATTTCTGTATGTTTGTAGACAGCGCAAGGAGATTTATTAAGCTCATTAAAACAGTTCTTTGCAATGAATTGCTTACTGCAACCAGTTTAACTTCTATTACCTGTTAGGGTTATTTGTCATGAAAATATACTACTAACATTGTTAGTATATTTCTAGTTACCAACTGTACCTACAGATGTTGATTGCATACATAGATACACAAATGTGTGCAAAGGCCCCCATTTTTATACTGATTCGTGGCCCTTATTATGTACAGCAAGGGCCAGCCAGATGGCTCAACAAATTAAAGGACCTGCTTAGGCAGAAGCAGGGACCCGGGTTTGATCCCTGCCGTGTCCTGCTGCCCTGCCCCTGGGGCACACTGAGACAGGGACTAAGACTACGCATGGTGGTACGTGCCTCTAGTCCCATCGCTTGGGAGGCTGAAAACAGGAGGATCACCATGAGTCCAATCCATGTAGTGGGACCGTGCAGACCCTTTACTAAATACATTAAAAAAAAAATATGTACAGCAAGGTAGAAAAACTCAGCAGGTAAGAAGTGAATATTGGTAAATTCATAAAGTAGAAAAGATAAACTAGAGAAAAAGTTGAACAGAGATTCAATCATATGGTTTTCGGCGGTTAATAACGTAACAGAGAGAAGTTTGGTTCTCAGTTTCCTTGCAGCTAAAAGAAAAAGAGAAACATCTGTGATAAATTACATGGTTCTCATCACCAGTTAGAAAGCAAATGCCAGTACCTCCTGGGAAGAACGTTCTCGCTGACACTTGGTTCTGACAAACCCTGAGATTCCAGGGAGCGCCCATGCTGCAGAGGAGATTCAGAGAGGCTTGATGGTTAAGACCCTCCTAGAGCCCAGCAACCAGACACCGGGACCAGAACACCAGACTGCCCGTGGTGGGAATGTCCCAAGGAACCCTCGATGGCAGCTTGGCTCCAGGTCTGTCAGGAAAGCTGTCAGCGTTGGAGAAGCTGAGGTCCTGAAATCAGAGACTAGCGAAGGAGGTGGCTGCACCTGGTTTCCTCTTGGCAGACATTTTTTTATGTATTTCGTACAGGGTCTCATTACACAGATCAGACTCTGAGGGATTCTCTTGTTTTCAGCTTCCCAAGCGCTGGGATTACGGCGTGCATCACCATGCCCTGTCTGCACCACTTGCCTCAGCGTGCCCCAGGGGTGGGGCTGGCCCCGCACGCCAGGAATCAGGCTCCAGTCCCTGAGTCTGCCTGAGCAGGCAATTTAATTCGCTGAGCCATCGGCAGGCTTTTGATTGGGCCTCCTATGGTTGGCTCTAATGTTTGTAGCAACTGGTGTTTGCTTAAGGACTGATCCGTGTCTCTCCGAAGGTAAGTGGGACATGTGGCCCTCACAGGTGGAGCCCTATGGAGATTGCCATGGGCAGGTGCCCAGCTCTGCCCTGGTGTTGTGCTGGGCAGAGGCGTTTGCCTTTCAGGTAAGGAACGCATCCCCTCCACGGTGTGTTCCAGTGGCTTGAGGAACCCTTGGAGAATGGGTGATGCCTCCTGTTGTTTAAAGAAACACATGTTGAGAAAGCAGGGACTCCCGAGAGGGACGCATGCTGGTGTGATCACCCCCAAGCAGACGCACCAGAGCTCAGGTTCTTGTCCACAAGCCATTTCTCCAAGCGAGGAAAGAACCTGCGGCTTTTCCGAGGCGGTACAGGGCGAGGCAGGCTTTGTCACCTACGAATACAGACAGCTGTGCCATTTCCTCAGTGCTGTGGGTGGCGCTCAGTGCACTGCTGACCCCTTGACCTTTGCCTGGAATCTCGCTCCTCTGAAGAAGGGCTTTCCGCTTAGGCCATCCCCGTTGCTTGTGACCGGAAGCATGGGAAGCCGTCGGCGGGGAGGGGTGTGTTTGGACAGCTGCTTCTCCGGTGCAGCGGGTGGAGTTTCCCTCCCAGCCTTGTTCCTTTCCTGCAGGGAGATGCAAGTTGGGTTCTGTGTCCTCACCCAGCCCTGGTGCTGGGACAGGTGGCTGCAGAGGGCTTGGTCCTTGGTCGCAGCCGTGTGGGACATGTTGTAAGCCGTTCATTGTGATGCTCTACGTTAGGGACAGCATGAGAAGGAGCACTCTGCTCTGCAGACCCCGAAGCCTTGCCTCAGTTGCCAGGGAGTGTACGGCCTCAATCTGCTCCTCAGGGGCAGCAAGGAGGTCCCAGTCAGTGACAGGGAAGGTGCTGCGGTGAAGGCAGAGCATGGCTTCTAAGAATCTGTGTTTGTGGACATCCCCCTCCAATCCAGACAGCAGAGGACACATGTGGTATGCGTTGCCACTCCCCAACAGGATGTTTCGTTCTTTGTGTTTTGTCTTCACCCATAGTAACAATTACGATGAATGCATCAAGAGTAAGAGCACGCAGGCCTTGTGACCTATCTTGTAATCAGCGCAAATTAGTTTTGGAGCAGGAAAATGCAGCTGCATATTAGTTTTATTAGATGTTCCCAAACATTTTATTACAATATTTTGGAAAAACATCCATAAACAAACCTAAGTTTTCAATGTGTTTTCTATTCAATATGTATTTTATTTTTGAAGAGTAGTTAAATAGTATGTTTATAATTCCTTTGTTCTTAATTCATCAAAATGCTGCCTTTTGGGAAAATTATTTCAGTGTGGGAAGATTATTTCTTGTTCCACAACCTGTTCTTAAAAGGAGAATGGATCTTTCACACCCCTACCAAGGTTCCTCAAACTAAAAATGCTTTGGAAAGTTCAGACCCTTACTCTTCATTTAGTTTTAATGATATTGAAATGATCTTTTTCTGTTTTGATGGTCACAGTTGCTGCTATTAATTGAACCTAAATGAGCTATGCATTTTTATCATTTTAATCCCATTTTATTGATGAGAAAACTGAGGTTCAGAGAGATTAAACCCTTATGCAAGCCTAGGTAGCCTCACTGGTGGCATGGAACCGCCCAGATCTTCCTCCACCTACGGACATTTCTTGGAGGCCTCCTCTGCCCCAGGTGGCTCTCTAGGTTTCCAGGATCCAGGAGTTTAGGACAGACTGATAGGGACACAGACTAAACGCGGTTGGAGCACAGTGAGCACTGCCGTGACGGACAGGGAAGGAGGAGGAGCTTGGGAACCTCTCAGTTCTGAGATGCTGGCATTCATCGGAGCCTGGGGAGGCGAGGGCTCAGCACCCAGCAGGTGCCGGGCAGCCGGTGTTGCTGGAAGGGTGCTCAGGGGCCAGGTGACCTCCGGTCAGCCCTTGCCTTGAGGAAGTGGAGGTTGTCCACAGACTTGAGAAGAGGGTGGAGGGAGATGGCCTTGAGGGCAGGGTGCTTGTCCAGCGTGGTTGGGCAGGCTATGGGACCTCGTGGGGTGCTGCTGGGCCAGGAGGTGCAGCTAGGGCCAGAGAAGGTAGAGCTGTCTTCCGCATCCCGCCCTTTAGAGAAGTAAAGGATCAGCGTGCTCAGAAGTCTTGCTTGTAGTACACATACGTCCTCCCGGAAGCTCCCAGATCTGCGCAGAGAAGTAAGGACAGAAGCAGAAAGTGCTGCCTGTGCTTGCTGCCGCGCCAAGGGAGGGGTCAGCAGAGGAGGCCAAGCTGTGTCCCAGCTGCTACCCAGCCCTGTGCTGCCTCACTGGGTGCCTATCTTGTCGCAGTGGAGGATGTTATCAGATGTGAGCTGTGAACAGCATTCTTACCCAAAGGAAGTCAAGTGGATTCTGTTCGCTATTCACGTTTGACCCCTGCTGGTCCCTCGCCCACATCCCCACTGGGCTCAGCAGTGCTGTGTGAAGTACAGTGTTGTACACAGTGGCCCTGCCGCAGAAGGCGGGGGAGGGTGGGTGGGTGTGGCTGCTAGGTTCAAGGCTAAGTTCTGGTGTTCATCAGGCAGTAATCCCAGCTACCCAGGGGCTGCGGCAGGAGGACCACAAGATCATGACCAGTCTGGGCAATTAATCAAGGCCCTGTATCAAAATATGAGAAGGACTGGGCTGCAGCTCACCGTAGCATGTCCCTGAGTCTGACACCTTCACCGCCAGAACGAGGCGGCATATTGAGGCAGCCGAAAGAATACTTTCCGGTTGCTTTCAACCACGAGATGTTTGCGGCAGTGGATGTTCTAGTACACTGGTTTGGTCATCGTACAGTGTGTATAAGTTGTACCCTATAAAATTATATAATCATATGTCAATGAAAAGAAATTAAAACAAAAAAGGGAAGATGGCGATGTGGGAGAGGAGAGAGAGTAAGCGAGCGAGCCAAGGTGATGGAAGGGGAGGAGGAGACTGAAGGAGCCCGAGAGTGAAGAGGAGCTGGAGTCCCGGAGCTTTTAAGGGGGTGGAGCTCAAGTGGTGCCTCCCTGTGGCCCTGGGGCGTCAGGCCAGGGCAGCAGGGAGCCCCCGTAGCACGGAAGTCTCAACTCCCTGCACCAACCTGCAGACGAGGGACAGATCCAGGACGCTGCAGGCCACGCTCTGGGGAATGATCAAAGCCGTGGCCACTGTCACAGGTGGACAGCAGGCTTGCTGTCCACACGTCTGCTGCCCACGGGGCCTGCCATCCACAAAGCCTGCTCTCTGCAAAGCCCGCTGACAAAGAGGCCTGCGAAGGCATTATCTGTGAGCCTGGCTATCTTTTAAGCCAGGAAATAGTGAGGACAGGAACTGCTTCTTTCCTGAGTAAAGAAGGAAGAAGAAAATCAGGGTGTCCGTCAGGTGGGTGATGAGGTAAAGCATGGCCGCCGTGAGGCCCGAGTGCTTGGATGCAGGGCCTGGAGCCCTCTGGCTGCTCTCCTGGACGCTGCTCTCGGCGCACCTCTCCACGTGGCCTGTCACACTGCCTGAGCTTGTGGGTGGGAGCTGCGCGCACCGGCACACCGCGTGCCCGGCTGTCCTTTCTGAAGACTGCTCAGCTCCTCGCCCCTCTCTAGTACTCACCAACATAGATCATGGGGACCTAAAAACTGAGGCTGGACCTGCACCCCAGGTCACCTGCAGGCCCACAGGCCTGTGCACCCCCACACCTGGTCCTGTCTTCTCAGGCCTGCTTCCCGGGCTGTGTCGTGTCCTTTGGGGGTGTCTTTTCCTAACTCCACTTGGTTTCCTGTCTCTCCAGCCCACGCTGTGCATCTGGAACGGCACAGTAGGTGTGGGCTTGGTGCCGCAGAGCCAGGTCTCTCTTGGCAAGTCAACACTGTTAGAGAAGCCCCGGCGGCTGTGCACTGTGTGGTGACTGTGCCTGCCGTGGCCTAGATGTCTGTGGGATCCTGGCAGGAAGCGGGGAGGAGCAGGATCTTGCCAGAGAGCCAGCCGGCCCCACTGTGCTGCACAACGAGACCCAGCCGGAGTGCAGGCTCCTAAGGCTCCGCAGTCTGCTGGCCCCATGGGCCCTAGCTCCAGACCCGAAGGAGACACATCCGTGCTGTGGGCCCACACTCTGTGCATGGTGTCTGCTAGGGCAGCCCACAAGGACAGACACCGTGAGGACAGACACCACAGCCTGACTACAGACCCGGAGGTTCCGTGGCAGCATGCGGAGCAGCCATGGTCGTGTGGTCTGGGTGGGGTTCCCAGCCTGCCTGCCACGGTGTCTCTCAGGAAGTTGTTCTTCTTAAGCTGCTCCCTGGGAGAGCTCCCAGAGCATCGATCCAGGCTGCCCACTTGCACAGATCCCCGGAGGCTTTCCGGAGCCTTTCATAAAGATAACCAATGCGTCTGAAGTGGATCTGGGAGCTATTTTTTGTCAGGAGCTAGGAAATAGAGGCTCTCTTGTCTTCCCTCTAAACGCAAGCTATTGTTGCTATTATTATTATGATGTCAGCAGTAAACCGCTCCCCAGAGAACGGAGGCTCAGAGCACTGGGCGTGCCTGCTGTGAACACGACGGCCAGGGCGTGATGCTGTCATCTCACGGAGTGGCTTCACCTTCCTGACAGGTCGTGATCCCCTAGCAGGCCTGGCTGGAGGCAAGAGAAGCCTCGAGGAGAACCTGCAGCCACAGGACTCCCTGGCTGACTGGCAGCCAGTCTCTGCTGGATGCTGTGAGGCAACAGAGACCCCAGAAGTCCCCTTATCTTCCTGTAAGGGTGAAAAGCAGGCGGCAGTGGTGGTCTCTTCACAGAACAGTGAATTCAGATTTTCCTGTGCTTTGCCATTTTAGCTTGAGCCTGACAACTAAATGAATGGAAAAAAACTACATAGGACATTGCAGCACTGCCGAGGTGTTGTTGACTGGAAGGAGCAAAGTCGGACTTGTAACTTGGGTGAGAGGGGACTGTCCTCCCCAGAGCGCTCTAACCAGGTTCACACGCTCGGCAGGGGCTGCCCGGGAGGCAGAGCTGTCTCCCAGGCTGAGCCCTAGGGCAGCTGCTGGCAGCTGTGGCACCGTTTTGGTAATCACAGCCATGGCAACGCAACAGCCCACATCTGGAGGTAGGCTGGACAGCCTGATCGGTGCCAGTGCAGGAAGATGGGTTTAGGACCGTTGGCTTCACTTCCTGGCTTGTCCTCAGTGAACCCAGTGACCTTCAGCCAGTCACTCAGCCTCTGTTTTTTTGCTCAGCTAGGAAGCAGAGGAAGTTGGTGCCTGAAGCTCAGAGTTGTTTCACAGTATTCCGTCCTCCGTTGCTGATCCCCATCAGCACTGTTGTCCCCATGACTGTCAGCTGTTAGCCAGGCCACGCGGCGATGGTCACCCAGGCCTGCTTGCTCTGCATCATCAAGCACTGAGTGGCCAGAAGCTCCCGGCATCCGGCGTTTCCACAGGCACTGTGGGAACTACCTCTCACCCAGTGGGGCCCTGCAAGGCCAGGCTTGCGCTGTTCCACTGCAGCTGTTAGAAGGCTGACTCGGCCACCCCAGGAGCACTCTGGATGGCCCTAAGCTTCCTGTCCCCCTATATTTCTCCCCACAAAACCTTGCATACTCTGTATACTGGACTCCTTATGCAGATCCAGCTCTAAGCAGTCTTGATGCAGGGCTTGGTCAGCACTGTGGCGAGACCATGGCAGTCCCACTCCCTGGGGCCCAGGGCACTCTGTCTAGTGCCAGCGTCCACCATCTTGCTCTGGGCCTGCGAGCACCTGCCTCCCCTGCTCCTGGGCATTCTCTCGCTCTCTCTCTCCCTCCCTCCCTCTCTGCCTTCCTCTCTCCTTTCCTCCCTCTGTTTTTCTCCCTCTCTCTTCAAACAGTGAGAGAGGAAAGCAGGCCATCTCACACAGAAGTCTCTGTATGTAAAGGTCTGGTCGCAGTGCTCACCTGTTCAGAAGCGTCACAGGGTGGACATTTCCCTCTCCTCTGACACCTCCTTACTGAGCTGTCTGGGAAGGGAAGCCTTGTCTGCTCATGTCCTGGATTTGAGGGCACGGAATACGCAGGAGCTGGACAGTGACAGAGGTCTGCAAAGCATAGCCCAGCTTGAGTGAGCTGGCCAAGGTGCTCTGGTGAAGCGTCTTTGTTCCACGTGCTCCAGGTGCCACCTCTCGGGCTCCACAGCCGCTGGCACACAGGTTTCTGCTGGTGGACCTCGGCAGTGTCCTGACTGCAGACCCACCGTCCATCTTGGTGGAAGGGACTCCAGAGGTCTTGCTGTCGCTTAGCCTTGCGTCACTGTCTTCTGAAACAGTTCGTGCTGCACTGGAATTGAACAAAGATGCTGCGTGGGGTCCCAGTGCCTCTCATCGGATGCAGGCTGTGTCTTTCTTCTACTCACTGGGTTTGTTAGCATCTGCAGCCCCTGCCCACTGATGTCAGGAGCCCCCAAGCACACAGAGTTGAAACAACCAAGAATCTATCCAGACCTTGCCAGTGTCACCTGCAGGCAGGAATTCTGCCAGTTGAAAGCGTGGAATGGAGAGAAAGGACGCGGGCGTGCCGAAGCTGCAGGGAGAGCTGAGAGCCTGTACCGCAACCCTGTGGCTCATTCCCGCCCTGCGCTTGTCTTAACCTTTATGTTGCCAGACTTGGCGTCCTCCCAGGGGATGCCGAGGGCGCTGAGCGTGCCGCGGGACTGCAAGGCCCACCACTCGGCCATGGCGTGAGCTCTCCTGACCGTCGGTGGGTGGGGCAGGTGCCTGGAAATCAAGGAGCAGTGCTGGGAAACAGCCGCTCCGTGGCCACCGTGTGCAGCCTGCCAGGCTCTGCATTGGGCTCTGCACATGGCTGGCTCATCCTCGAGGCCGGGTGTCCCCCACACACCTGCTTCTCTGGCGCTGGCCCAGGAGCTGTGGGTCCTGCAGCCTCAGGCACCTCTGTCCCTGCCCGGGGCTCCTTATGCCTCCCACAACACGGGTGGTGACGGTCACCACCTGCCCCAGTGGCTGGGGTGGGGGCCATGTGCCGCCGTCTGCAGGGTGCCTGTACTCCCTGTGATATCCCACGTGGCTCAGCGTGGCTGAGTGTGACTGCCCAATGTGGCATGCTCCCCCTCCGATGGCCTTAGGCCACCAGCCCACAGGTGGCTGCTGAAGTGCAGCCCTTCGTTCCCAGCGCACTCCCCTCTCTGCCCAGGCAGTGCCAGGGTCTCCTGCGCCGTTGCTCTCAGCAGGACTGTCACGAGCCTCTCGCCTCCCCAGAGCTGACCGGGGATAGATGCACACAGGGGCTCCTTACAATATGGGCTGTGCTCCTCAGGGTAACATTCTGATGCCTGATAGCAAAACATAAAGCAATAGTAAAAGCACAGGAACGTCACAGCGGCGCACAAATGTGTCCTCCCAGGGCTTCCAGGGCTGGAGACCTGGAGCGTGGGCCACCGAGCTGCTGCCAGTGGGCTCTCAGGGCTCCCAGGGCCTGGGGGTCTTGATGCGAGGAAGCAGCCTTCTCCATGCTTGGGAGGACAAGCAGAGAGAGCCCACAGGCCCTGCCCAGGGTGGGAGTAATGCGGGCTCTGGCCTGCAATGGGGAACTGCACCTCTGCCCGCACTCACAGCGCGGGAGTTATCTCCGGAGCCTGTGCTTCTTGGGCTGCTTTCCCATCTCTTAGTTGGCGAGTGGCAGAGCAGAGGGCAGGAGTCCCTCCCTTAGGTGGTGTGTGTGGAAATCCCACCTCCCTGTGACTGAGTTTGGGCTTGCATGCTAGGCCTCAATCGCACTGGCTACAAACAAGGTTCTGACCCTCCCCCCCTCGCAGGAGAGGACTGTGGGAATTCACGTGCCGCACCCCCACCTCGAGGGCCTGGTTCCGATGGGCGCTCAGGAGGGACCGCTGTCGCTGCTTCCTTCCTGCTGGGCCCCTGCGGAGAGACTGTCCCTGTCTCTCCCCTTCGAGGCTCCCAGGTCTCTGGTGACCTGGGCTACCACCCACACCTCCAGGATGTCTCCCTCACACCTTGGCTTGGGCCCAGTGCCCGAACCCCTCACAGAGCCTGGGTCACCTCGTTCCGTGGTCTCTACCTGGACCTGCCCCTCCTGGGCTTCAGGGACCCGAAGAACACAGCTGCAGAGCCTGCGCAGCACAGGGTTCAGCCGGAAGTGTTCTCTCAGGGCACAAAGTGGGTGATCGTGTGGGACCAGATCTGACTTGAAAATAGTAACTGAAAATACTCCCTAGTGAAAATACACTCATTCATGGCCCGATACCGCCATTCCTCGAAGTACGACTCTCCTGGCCCGAGGCCTTTGTGCCCTTCAGGCCCGTGTACAGCAGTGAGCCTGCCTCCCACCAAAGGGACGTACCCAACCCTCACCCCGGCTCCCTCCCTGACATGTACTTGTGCCTTCGTTCTGGAGCAACCCGGGGTCTCTGCTGACCCGTGCTGCCATGTTGTGCTGCCCTGAGCACACGGGAGTGTCAGGAGGCGATGGTGACCCAAGGTGCTGCCTCACCACATCTGCCTTGGCTGATGTCTCACCGCCAGGGCTTGGGGACATAAAGCATGATGAGATTTGCTCTGAGTCTGCCATCTGTACTCCATTCAGAAATTGTCTTCAGCAGGTGTTTGTTGAATGAATGAATTAGGCTGCAGAGAAAAATTTAGGTTTATAGTTAAAGCACCTTAGAACAACAACCCACATTTAGCTTCTTCTAACACTGGTTATATAGCCCGCCTACTGACTCATTTTCAGTGATTTGCTGTAAAATAGCAGGAAGCACTATTGGTTTCCCCAGGTGCCGTTCAGGAGAACTAGTTGTTCAGATTAGTCACTGACCATGTCCCTCGGGCTTGGTGCTGATGGCGACACTGTCCCTCAGAAATGCCTGCAGCGTCGATGCCCTTGCTGTGTCCATCAGCATGACAGGAGGGTGCTTTCCTCTGAGCGGCTGGTTAGGGAGTAAGGGAAGCTGAACACATGCGTGCATGTGCAGGACCCATGCATACATGCATGCTTCCCACCTCATCTGTGGCCATCCCACAGCCCCAGGGGGTTTTGCAGATAGCCTGGTGTTGAGGACAGAAGTTGAAGCAAAGAATTTTGTGCATCCGGGCCCTGGGTAGCTCCCCTAGGAACCTACCCCAGGAAAAATGACAGGTATTCAGTCAAATGTCCAAATGATGGGAAAAGACAAAGATCGGATGAGCTGCGCTGTTTCTGGGTGAGCTGCTAAGACAAAGGGACTGACTCACGGGAGGCCCGGCTGCATGGGCGCTCCTTGACTTGTTGGTTGGTTGGTTGGTGGGGTGGCGTTGGCATGGTTTGGGCTCTAGGAGTCATCCTGACCCTGGCCTTCTTTTGCCCACACCCTGCCATTGATAGCAAAGAACAGCTGGCAAGTTTATTTCCCACTTTGCTGTGTGACTCCATTTTCCTGGAGCCCTGAGACTTCTAGGGCCTCTGATGCCGTCGCAAGCAGAACAGATGCAGTGGCTTCCTGGGTCTTGTCAGCAACCTCAAGAGGGCCAGGAGGTTGGGCCATCAGTGAGCAGGTGGCTGGGGGAGGGTGCTCCAGAAGTCACAACATACTCTCCGTGCAAAGTGGAAGGGAGCCAGGGAGGTCAGGGATCCTCAGGACTCGCCACCACTGTCAGCCCCAGTGTCTGAGAGTTTATGCTGTAGCCACAGGGAGCGGTACATGCCGCTGGTGATGAGAGGGCCTGCAGCTGCACGTCAGGGGCTGTGAGCAGCGTGTCTCCCACCACTGCCCCCTGGGCTTGTTCCGAGTGTGGAGCCATGGCTGGAACCCCCATAACTCACAGAACCTGAGGCCTCAGGAGCAGCTCTGCTGGGCACAGAGGGGGACACAGTGCATTCGGAGGTGGAGTGGGGGTTCCAAGCTCTAGAACCAAGGGGCAGCCTAATCATCAAGGTTGTCGCTGGCCAGAGCCATCTCTTGCAACCAGCTGTCTGCCACCTTGCCTTAAAGGCGGGGTTGTAGCAGGCCCTCCCGAGCCCAGGGTGCAGGGGCTGAGGCAGGCCTGGGGCAGGGGCCGCTCCTCTGCAAACCAGATTTGTTTGGTTCCTGTCCCCGATAATTATCTAATTCCTTTCCTCTTTTAAACCTTTAGCAGTATTTCACATTAAAAATGTAAATAGATATCTGAAAGTAAAATTAGGTCTCTAAATGCATGTTTTCTAGAACAGACCACACACGTTTAGTTGCCAGCAAGGATTTCCAGCAAACCAGATTCTTCAAAAAGACTAACGTGAAACTTGCAAAATACACAGGTAAAGCAGTAGTTTTGAATCTCTGTAAATTTTTACCTGCTTAAAAAAAACTGACTTGAAGTCCAGTTTTAGAGCACCAGTAGTTGCCAACCCCAAGTCATAAGATCAAAGTTTGTATCCCCACATCTAAGACAGTGCCTGGTTCATCTAGACGCTAACTTGTTGGCATTCTGAGCCTTTGTGTTTAAGTTATTTTAGGGTTATAAACAATTAGCTTTACAAATGTTAAAAACAAATGTATATATTGTACTGTGAGAATTAGATTGGTACAATTTTCTCTATTTAAATTAATTTAAAGATCAATACTTGTTTAGAAAGCCTGAGAAATGTCAGTGGATTTGTTATTAACCTTAAGTTTTATATTACTTGTTATAGAAAAAAATTATTTTTCTCAAAAGTTCATTCATGAATTATAATACCTTGATTTGTATACTGAGGCTTAACGTGAATGCCTACATTATTTTACTCTACTCCATTGCAAAAACATATGATCACTGTAAATACTTTTTCTGTTAAAATTCTCTGTATGATTCAAGATTTAAGAAATAAGGAACATATTATCTATAATAGTATTTTTTAATTCTTTTATTTTTATTATTTATTTATTTAATTATGGCCAGCTCAGCCTGCCCTGGGGGTGGGGCTGGAACAGCATGTGGTGCCGAGGATCGAGCTGCAGTCCCTGCAGTTGCCTAAGCTTGCCTAAGCAGGTGCTTTAGACCTCTGAGCCATCTCACCAGTCCCATATAATAATATTTTTTAACTTGTTCTCTTCTGAGTCCTTTGGTAAGAACTTTAAATGTATTGCTTTTTTAGCCCT
This sequence comes from Capromys pilorides, assembly GCA_004027915.1. Taxonomy (NCBI): domain Eukaryota; kingdom Metazoa; phylum Chordata; class Mammalia; order Rodentia; family Capromyidae; genus Capromys; species Capromys pilorides. The sequence continues at coordinate 20,895 of PVKN010009724.1, forward strand.
AAAAACCAGAATTTGAGGAAGATGCAGCAATTGCGGCCTCTGTACAGAGGGGGAAATGGACTTAGGGCATTTAGGACTCTAATCTCTCGAAGAGTTGTCTGCCATCTCTTTTAAAATGTAAGTAGCATCTTGAAGACAAGATTGAATAATAGTGTGAAAGAACACCTTGCAAGGAATCCCCTACGAGAGAGAAGGACAGGCACATTCACCCTGGTATATGTTTTGCCTGGAGTGTGGGCTTTTCTATTACAAACTAAAAACTGAAAGTGTGTTGGTAATGGCCTGTTTCATACTGGGTGTGTAACTTATGCAGATGAAAAAGCTGACTGGAGAAGCTGAGGAGGCCAGGCCAGATGAGCCTCTGGAAGAGAGCACTTTCACACGCCCTGCACGGCACGCATCTCAGCTGCAAGCTGACACTTTCAGGGAATGCTCTCAGCAAAACACTCCCTGCAGCGGAAATTAGGTCAGCCTGAGGAGCATTTGTCATGTGTACCTGTAGCCAGCAAGAACCGGGGCCTGGCAGGGACTTCCCCACCAGGCAGGACATCCCAGGGCCCTGGAGTTGCAGGAATGGGAGTTTGGCAAAAGCCCTGTGAAACCCAAGCCAGCGGCTGGGACCTGCTCTAGGAGTTGGACTCCTCAGTGCTCTGTTTATAAAACTGTGAAGCAGCGCCCAGACTTGGTCTCTTCCGAGGAAACAGTCTGCCCCGTGGCTTGTTGGGAGTGATGCCGAGGTTTGCTCCAGAAGGTGCAGGCCCACGGCCATGTCTGGCTCGGAACATGTCTTCACCAGCCTCTGTGTGGCCACACACTCGGCAAGGGCAGTGTATGCCCAGCCAAGGCCACCTCAGCCAAAGCCACATTGCTGCTCAACAGTACAGAGACAAGGGCAGTCATTAATAAAATCCAGAGCCTTGGAGGAAGGCTGAGCGCATGGTGAAACCACGCAGCACGTGTCCCTTCTGCTTGTGAGGTGCCGGGGCTCAGGCAGCGTCAGTGATTGTGGCAGTCTGTGAAAGCGCGTGTGTCGGCGGCAGATGTGCGCAGCAGCAGCGGGATGCGAGTGCTCTGAGGGCTGTGTGGAGATGACCCCATCCGCTGCGCACTGACGAGCCAGGCCAGGTCCCCCTGTGTTTGAAAGGAGTTAGCGGCTGCCTTTTCAAATAGCACCCTAGAAGTAACGAAAAGTCGATGCTGACCGAAGAACAAGTTGAAATCATCAAACGTTTGTGTGGTCCCCAGAATCTACCTTCTTACCTCAAGAAGGAGTAAGTCAGAACAGCTGGTTCATCTCTATGTTCGTGCACCCTGCAAGTACTAAGGACCCATCCTTTTGTTTGTGCTGTGTTCCTGCTTTTAGTTAACCTGATTCAAAACTGTTTCTGTCTGTCTTGTGGTCTGTCCCCTGGTCTGTCTCCCTATGTCTGACAGATGCTTAAAAAATAGTTACTCTGTTCATCGAAAACTCCAGTAGAGATTACTTTAGAAGTCAGTTTCAAAATTTAAAGGAATTGTATGTGTGAGAAGTAGTGTGTAAAGCAGTCTTGGTGCACCACCCTTGGAAAGACGGCCTGTTGTGTGTGAGCATCCAGAGGGTGCAAGGGCTGAGGGAGAACAGGTGTGCTCGAGCTCCCCTGGTAGCTTCTCACTGGGAGGATTTTGAAAAGAAAAAGGAGGGAGGAAGAAGCCTCCACGGTCACGCTCGGTGAAGCCAGGGCCAGGAAGCGACTTCCAGTCAGCCGGAGCTGGGCAGAGACTGTGCCGCCTTTTTGTGTGTTCCGTGGTCCCGCCTCACACCCGCTCTCTTCCAGCTGTTGTCATTGAAATCCCACATGGCCTTCCAGGGTCAGAGGGCAGTCACCCGTGGCTGCTGCAGTTAAAAGGCTAGGCTGATTTCTGTTGTCAAATATTGGCCGTTTTCTCTTCCAATCGCCAGCATTCTGCTGCTTTTTGGTAAGAAAGACACAGCCTAGAATTGCATTACATGACTTTAAAGTCTTAAAAATGTTCCTTTATTATGTGAACGCGACACAGAACCTCCCCGAGGACACCATGCCGTGTCTGCCGCACTCGATGTTTGTGCTGGGCCAGCACACCTCAGAGTGTTGCGGTCTGCACAGGTCACCACGGGGCCACAGTCTGCCGAAGTGTGCCGTATCGAGCCTGTATTCGATAAGCAGCGCAGCTTATGGGATTGGACGCTTGGTAACCGCTTGGTAAGGAAAGAAGAATTGCTCATCACAGATGACTGAGAAGCTGGGTGCTCTTTGCAACTCGTGGTTTTAAATGTTAACTAATTGCATTGTATGTGTGGAAAACTGCACACCTAGATATGTTGCTTCAGTCCTTCAGTGACTTTCTTTCTGTGCTTGGGGACCCAAAGCCAATGCGTGTCCTGCATAAGCACGTGGCCCTGGTCATGCTCTTTGATGCAGGGTGCCATTGTCTCCAGGAGGTTTAGCCACAGGGCCCTCTCAGAAGTCAGCACCACGTGAATTAAACCTGAGGGGAGGTACAGTGTGCTGGGCCTTTAAGGATTTTGCTGTTTCTC
>PVKN010009725.1:0-23419 GCA_004027915.1 Capromys pilorides
GAGGGTCTCCCTGACAGATGTGAGAAGCCATCTGGCTACCATGAGAGAAATTAGTATAAGAACTGAAGCTCACAGATCAAAATGAAAGCATAGAGCTGAGAGAACAGAGCTGGAACCCGGATGGACCCTCACCTGATGGCCACACTCTCTGACTACTCAGCTAAATGAATCAATAAAGCTCCTCTTCCTTTCATGCTGTGCGCTTTCACTGAGTTCTTGATTGGAATGAGGGGTGCAGTAGGGTCAAGGAGTAGACCTGGGTCTGAGATCCTGGGCAAAGAATCTGTCCGATGGTGAATCACCTCCACTCCCTGAACCTCTACCTAAGGCAAGGGTGGAGGCCCTTGAGTCCCTAGATTGTTTAGGGACAGGTGACATGCTGACGGCTGGACACAGTACTTAGTGTCTAGTACTGACTCCAGAACTACATGTTTTTGGATGCTTGTCCTTGGGGTCCAGACTGTCCTCCTATGCTTGTCGCAGCAGACCTGCGAATCTTGTCCCCCAGACCAGGAGGGCATGGCTGTTGGGAACCTGGGCAGGAAGATGATCTGATTATATTTCTTGGGTCCACAATTCTGGGACCCTGGGCCTTGTGCTTCAGCAAACTCTCAAACTTGCCTTTGGTGGGCCAGGCAGCCCAAACTAGTGACTTTACTAGGCTTTGGATAAGAAATCCCTTTTGGGACCAGGGAGGTGGAGTTTTTGACCTTCTGCTTTGGACAGAGCCGTTACCATGAGCTCACATGGGCACGTAGGCCCCACAGCACTAAGGCTTGCTTGCGGGGGGAGGGTGGGCCCTACCAGCATGCGGCCAGATGCAGAGAGCAGCTCCTAGCTCCATCAAATGAGCAACACTTGTGGTGAGAACTCTACAAACTGCACTTTACAGGAAGAAGTAAGGCTCCCTTTGCCCCTCGTCTTCCAGGTCTACTCTGCAGAATATACACAGAAGACGGCTTGTGGTAACATCTTTCGGGGGACATTTAATGGCTCACCATACATATCCATGAATATGCTTTTTCTTACTACATGGAACCATCCTATATCCACCCTTCCATAACTTGATTTTTGAAACAGCTTTATGAAAATATTTATAAGCCATGAAATTCACCCTTCTACAGTGTACTACTAGTGCATGCATGAGGCCCTGGATCCTATCCCCAAAACTGCAAAAAACAAACAGAAAGAAAAAGTGTGCAGTTCGCTGGTTTTCAGTATGCTCCAATTGGGTAGCTCTTGCCCTGGTCAGGCTAAGCTCTTCTACTGGCTCAACAGGAAACCCACACTTCTTGGCCATCATCCCCGATGTCTCCACAACCCACCCTATGAGCCCATTCACCCACTTTCTGTCTGTGTAGTATCCCCTGTCCTGTAAATCTCACACAAATGAAATCAACCACACTACTTACTGCCCTCCATGACTGGCTTGCATAATGTTTTCTAGGCCACACTAGCGGCCATCAGTACTTTATTCTATTTTATGACTGAACAATATTCTATAACATGGATAGTCCTATCATTTTCGGTGGATGGACACATATATAGGTTGTCTTCATTTAGTAGCCATTATGAATAGGGCTGCTATGCACTTTCATGTACCAGTCTTTTTGTGGGCATACGTTTGTATTTCTCGTGCATCTATACCCAGGAGTGGACTTGCTGGGCTATACAGAATCTTTTTGCTTAACCACTTGAGCCAGAATTTTCCATAGCTGCCACATCATTTTACATAGCACCCAGCAGGGGACAAGGGCTCGTTTCTCTGTCTTCTCCCTGCTGTTGCTGTTCTTCATCCTTTTGTTGGAGGTAGTAGGTGGGGTGTCATGGTGGCTTTGATTAGCAACCTGACTCTTCCCACTCAAGGTCTTCTCTGTGCCATGGGCAGCTCTCTCCCTCCCTCCTTCCCCTGTTGATGGACACATATTATTTCCTGTCTTGGGTTGCAATGAACACCTCCCAGGCAGGGAGGGTGCTGGGCAGCTTTTGCCCATGACTCTAGCAGGATATTTGGCAGGGACCTCCTGGCCAGTGTCTAGATTTCCTCAGCAGCTTAGGCAGGGCTCCCTGCCCAGGTACTGCCCTTGTGCTATTGGCCTTGGGAAGGTCACAGAATTTTTCTGGGTCTTCTGTGAAAAACAAGGCTTGTACTAAGCTCCCCTGCACCCTGCTTCCTGTCCTCCTGTTATCTTTCTGGCTCAGCCATCTTCCCTTGAGCTGCCATGTTTATCACAGTTGCTCTGCTATAGTCTCAGGACTTCATTTAGCTCTCCCAGAAATCTTGGGAGAGAGGAGCAGCTGCGGTTCAGAGAGAATAAGCAAGCAGCCCACAGACTCTCCCCAGGTGAACCCACACTGTGGACCCTGGCCGAAACAGTCAGGCCTGGCTCTGCATCCTTCTCATAAGAGACCTTGGGCAGTGGGCATTGCTCCACTCAAGCTCATGTCATGTCCCACTCTAGTGTGACAAGCTAGTGCTGTGCTGGGAAGTCGGCCTGTCCTTCAGATCCTCTCTCCAGCCTGCCCTACCCACTCTGAGCCCTGCAAGCCAAGCCTTCATGCCTAGGCCCCTGCATTCACTGCCCTGTGGCTAGATTGACTGATGAGCAGTTCTAGTGCTGCTAAGGAGGTGGAAGAGAGATGATCTGGGGCATTCATCCCTCCAGCTCCTTCCTTGGTACTGGTTACTTCTTTAGAAGAGGTCATAGCTTCTGGTCAGCTCCTTCCAATTCTGGTCCTACTTCCCAACCTTGACTGGGAAGGGCCAGAGAGGGAGCAGCCCCACCACAATCAGCAGGCCCAGGGCCCCTCTTGGATCTTCTTGGGAACCTAACTGATTTGGTGTTCTTTCCTCCTGGAGCTAGGAGGAAGATTGCCTTAGTACATGTTCTGATGTTATAACAGAGTACCTAGAACTGGGTAAGGTTTGAAGAAAAGAGGTCTCTGTCTCATGGTTCTGTAGGCTGAGAAGTTCAAGATGCAGGGAATGTATCTTGTGAGAGTTGCACTATAATATGACAGAGGGAAGCAGAGAGAGAGAGAGAGAGAAAGAGAAATTGGAAGAGGAAGGAAGGAGGAAAAAGGAAGAAGGAGGAGGTGGAGAGGAAGTCAGTTCTCATTCTTTTATCAGGAACACCTTACCACTGTGATAGCGGCATCATCCACACATGAGGACAGAGCTATTGTGATCAGAACACTTCCCCCTCAGGCCCGTTTCACAGTACTGGGGATTGCGCTTCCCACACATGGATTTGGGGAAGAATGATACACAGTGGCCAGCTCCAGTCCCAGCCCTGTATCATAGTGCCCTTCCCTGGTGCACCTTGTGGGAGGAGTTCCTAGTGTGTCTGCCTCTTTCTTTGCCCATCAAGAATTTGGCTCCAGGAAACTCCAGAACTGGAGGACAACACCAGCCTGGGATCTTGCCACGAGAGCCACCGTAGCAATTGTGAATAGATAGGAATGTGAAGCAAGGACTTGATTTTAGGACAGGAAGCTGTTCTCAAGGCTTGGTAGGCAGCCCCAACTGTCTTCCCTACACCACGTGTTCCTGGCGCTCGCCAGATGCACACTTGGCCACTCACACATGACACAAATAGTACATTACGGGTCTAGGGAGATAGCTCAGTAGAATAAGCACTTGCCTGGCAAGCGTAAGGTCCTGTGTTCAATCCGTGGCACCACAAAAAAACAAACAAACAAACAAACAAACAAAAGATTCCTATCTTTAAACTCTTAATAGTAAATGTAATGTGTTCACACACACACAAACAAACCTCACATGCCCATTATATTTTAAAGATACAACCTCTATGGATCGCACATACCTGGGCCAGCCCCTGCCTCAGACCACACAGGCAACAACCCTGTGGATCCTGCCAAGGACTTAGCATGGACAAGATAGGGATAGGCTGGCCCTGGGTGTCTGCAGAATCAAATGGAAACCAACTCAGGCCACAGTGCTAGGCCACAGTGTGTGTGTGTGTGTGTGTGTGTGTGTGTGTGTGTGTGTGATATGTTTATGTATAAGAGATATGTGTGTGCTATGGTTTACATTCAGATGTTTCTCTGAAACTTCATGCAGGCTTTGGGAAGGTGACTCTGGGTTGTGGAGGAAGCTGCTCATTAATGGGTTAGTCACTGGTGCCTTTACAGCTAAATGTGACATTGGGAAGTGAAGCCTGGTTAGAGAAGGGGGTCCCAGGGTGTGGTCCGAAGTGTAGGTCCCTCCTCCTTTGATCTCTCCCTGCTTCCTGTCTGTTATTCCACCAAGGGGTCTCTCCCATTCGGCCTCCTGTGCTGCCCTATCTTGGAGTCAGCTGACTAGGGGGCGAAACCTCTACCAACCAGGAGCCAAAATAAACTTTTCCTCCTTTTTTTTCTTTTAGTACCAATTTATTCAGGTAATAAAAAAAAATCCTCTGGCAGCAGGAAGACAAAACAGCAGGTCTATAAATGGGTGACATGATCTCTCCTGCCTGTCATTTTCCTTAGGAATTTTCCTATGAATGTGAAACAATTCTAGCTGGCAAATTTGTGATGAGGTCAGCATGATGTGGCCAGGAGAGACTCGAACCTGTAACTCACCCCTGTGCAGCGGGGTGGCTGGGATCTGCCCATCATGATTCCATCTGTGAGTTCTGCTTGCTAGCACCTCTTCCTAGAAGACTGGGGACTCTTTGGCAGCAGCACAGACCCCCTAGGGTACAAGTCTCTGAGTAGTCCATACAGGCAGATAGGGAAGCAGGCATGGTCTCTCTGGGACATTGCATTTCTGGGGTGACACATGCCACGGCAGATGAACAGGTAAAGGCTGGGGCAAAGTGCCATCAGGTGTTTGGAGTGCTGGGGGCAGAGGCCACCTGCAGGGCCCCCATCAGTGGCTCTGCACCCTCCCTTGCTGAAGCTGGACTGTGGAGCTCTGAGCCTTTGGACGGGTCATCAGGATGGCTCAGGGGTCACTCCTTGAAGGGGCTGGAGTGTCCCCAGGCTGCTCCTTCTCTGTGGCCAGGAGCTCCCCATTCATTTCCTGCAGTGGGTGGTACACGTAGCCCCCATCCAGGTGCCGGCTCCTCTCTGCCCTGGAGCTCAGCAGCAAGGACACACTGGCCACAGTGCTGAGTAGCAGCAGAAACAGCAGGGTCAGGGTGAGCGCCAGCCGGGTGGTCCTGGAGAAAAAAGAAAAGTCTTCTGCCCTTGGGGTGACCTCCCATGGTTGTAGACGCTGCTTCACTGGCGAGATGCTGCAGTTGCCTGTCTGGGGGTCACAATGACACTGGTGCTCACAAGGCAAAGCCTCTGGCAGCCTGGACCATACCAGCCAAGCGAACGTTCTTCACTGCAGTTGGACCCTGTCCACCCAGCATCACAGTGGCAGCCAGCTTCTGTGCACAACCCGTGGCCACTGCAGCTGGCGGGGCCACAGTCCAGCTCGCTACAGGTGGCGCCCCGCCAAAAGGGCCCCTCACACTCGCAGTGGTCCTCCACACATGTCCCATGGCCACTGCAGTCAGGTGGCTGGCAGTGAGGTTCATGTACACACACCACAGTGGACACACGACAGGGACAGTGCCACGTATTGTCTTGGCAGTGATCTGATGGGTAACTGGCCAAGGTCTCATTGAGCACAAACGTGGCAGAGCCACCCCCATCCAGGTTGATTGCATTGACCACACCCTGTTTCAGCAGGAACTCTGCCATCTCCCACAGGTTGACGCCTCGTTGCTCTGTCTGTCCAGCCGCGTGGAAGAGCACCAGCTGCCCATCATGGTCATGGTCCACAGCTGTCCTGGCTGACATCCCATTCACAAACTTGCTAAAGAAACCACATTCCCCAGGCACTCGCCCGTGTTCGTGGAGAAGAAGCCGCTGTTCTGAGAAACCTTTCCTCCTTTAGAGCTGTCGGTCTTGAGTATGGAGTCTTAGTAAAGAGAAAATAAGACATTGTGCATGTCTGTGTGAGTCTGAGGTATGTGTGTGCATGTGTGGTGTGTCTGTATCCGAGGAGTGTGTGTGTGTGTGTGTGTGTGTGCGTGCACGCATGCATCTCTAAGACACATGCATGCTCACACACTCAGAACCACAGTGCCCCTGCCCATCACATCAGGGCCAGGTACCAGGCAAGGAGGGACAACCCTGCTGCCACAGAATCACTGAAGTTACCCAAGGGAGCCAATCTGAAGCGGCCTGGTTTGCCTGTTCCTTCCTGTAAGACCTCAGCAAAGGCTCTGGCCCACTTCCCTCTCACTCATCGGCCTGCTCACCAGCCCTGATGCAACTGGGATCCCTGTGCGGCCCACTGGAACTGTGTCCCTGGGAATATGAGTAGCATGCTGCCTCTTCAGCTGCAGGTCTCCGCTGGGCTTCTGGCCTCATCAGACCTAAATGACAATAATAAACCTACATCTTCAGGACATCAGTACCAGCTGATCCTTGGATCTTTTGCATTATCTTGCACCACACTACTCGTGTTTCTTTTCTTTCTTTCCTTTTTTTTTTTTTTTTCTTTTTCATTTGTGTATTTGGTAGAGTCTCAATATGCAGATTGGGCTTGTGGTAATCTTCCTGTTCTCAGCCTCCCCAGGGCTGGAGTTACAAGCATGTGCCACCATGCTCAGCTTCTGTTGCCAGCTCAGCCCAGTCTGGGGGTGGGGCCGGCGGTGCACCATGTGGGACTGGGGATTGAACCCTGGTCCCTGTGCCTGCCAAAGCAGGCACTTAGTCTGCTGAGCTATCTCGCCAGCCCTCATGCTCCTGTCCCAACACAGCGCTCCTAGGATTCAGCCTGTCCTAGGTGGGATGGCTCCCTGCTTCCCAGTCTCCCCCTCAGGCTTACCATGGCTTGTATCTCTGAGTGCCCCCAGCCTGCTGTGGCAGTGCTCTGGAACTCTCCTCTGACACCTCTGCTTTCTGTGGCCTGCACCTCCAGGTGTGGGACTAGACTGCTCAACATAGTAGGTGCTCAGTGCGCCTCTGGGTGATCCCCAGCCACTCTTGAAGTAAATGGGGGTGGAATCCTGTAGTCATTTTACAAAGAGGGAAAATGAAGCTCAGTCAAGGGAGCTGGCTGCCCCCTTGGCTGCTGGGTGGGCCAGAGGTGGCTAAGGATTTGCACCCAGGCCTGAGCCTCCAGGCTGGCGAGGTGCTCCCAGAAGCCATGGCTCCAGCCCACTCACCCCTTGGAAAGCTTTGCACTGGACCATACTAAAAGTGGTGAAAGTGAGAGGCCAGCCAGGCCAGGGGGAGGGGACAGCCCAGCAGGCTGGGGCTGGAGCACTGGGTCATGAGACAACGCAAGCCTTTGAAATAAAGTTGAAAACACTGGATCTATAAAAAGAAGGGGAAAAGCTTAAGCCAAATAGCAGCTGTTTTGTTTTATTTTGGTTCCCCTCACCCTGTTTTTGTTGCTAATCATTCCCCGAAGCAAGCTGGCAGATTTGGGGTTCCCTATGTAGCACATCGGGTCTCCTGATTCCTCTTCAGACTCCTCTGCAGAGGATAAACGGCCACAAGAGATGGTATTTAAACTCTTGGGTGATCCCTGAGCTTCCTCCTGGGTGAACCCCTTCCCTGATATCTTCGGATGCGTGGATGCATGGATGTGCAAAAAGAGAAGAGTGGGTGAGTTATTTCCCCAAGCCTCCTTGTGTGTGAGATCCTCCCCAATTACCTCCTCGGATCCGCTCTCCCAGGTCCTGGTATGACCCACCCTCATCTCTTCTAGCTTTGCGCCACAGTATTCTACAGGCAGAAGGAAGGATCGTTTATTACTGCCTTCCCCACCATAAAAGTTCAGAGACTCCCTGAGGGCTGCAATCTTAGTCTACTTTATTCACCAGCTGGGCCAGCACAGTGCCTGGCCCAAGGGGGCCACAGTAGATGAATGAGTGTGTGACTCAACCTGTAAGCCATGGAGTCCATGTTCCCAGGCTTCTGAGGTCATCCCTGTCTAGTGTACAAAGCCACCCCACTCACTAGGCTGTCTGCTCCAGTGTGGTTTTCCTATCCCAGCCTTCTTCTCCCTCATGTCCCGTGCAAGCCAGCACAAGGCACTAGAAACTCTCAGCCTCCTTCTTCTCAGGTCCTCCCTCCTCACTGATGTTCTGCTCTTTAGTCCAAGTTCAAGCACCCTTTCAGGAGCCTGGAGGGCTCTTGCCAAGATAGAGAGCTGGTTTTGTCAGCCTCATAATCCAAACCCTTCTTCCTGGCTGGAAGGAGTCTGGATTCCTAAAGCTTTTTTTTTTTTTTTTTTGAGACAGGGTTTCACTACGTAGTTGAGACTGGTTTTGAACTCACTATGTAGCCCAGGTTGGCCTTGAACTCACAGCAATCCTCTTGCCTCAGCCTTCACACCTCCTTAGCAGTTTTGCAAAGCCCTATCTGGTCTGGCCCTGCAGACCTATATAGTCAACCCACTCCCCAGCCCACCACCTCCATGGCTCCGCACCCACTGTTCTGTCCTGCTTTCTTTCGCTTTGGTGCTTTCGCCCACCTGTCCTACACCTCTCTCCTGCACTTCCTGATCCTCACTGACCCTCAGCTCCGAATCTCCTCCTCTTCTGGGAAGCCCCTTTGGACTCAATTAAATGTCTTCTAAGTGCCCAGAAATTTGCAGGCTGTTAATTTCCCTTGATCTATCTGTGGACACAGTGAGGACAGGGACCATGCTAACTCTGATCCTTTCTGAAGCCCCTGACCCAGTGTGTGTCTGGCACAATGAAGGGGCTCAAAGCATGGGTGCTGATGGGAATTAAACTTTGGTTTACTGAACTGAGCTACATGTATCAAACCTAAGTGAGTGTCTGAGACAGGGATTCAAGACAAGGCAGTAGAAGGCAGCTCGAGTCCTAGCCTATAGTGCCAGGGCTGCCCGCCCCCCAGCATTCATGGTATTGAAGCCCCTCATTTACCAATGGAGAGAGTAGGGCCAGAGACCATGAATGTCAGCATTAGATCCTTGAACCCAGTTCTCCCAGGTCCAGGTTCATGTATTCTTCCTCTCTGTCCCTCACCCTGTCCCTCTGCCTATCCCTGTCCCTGTCCCTCTCCCTTTCCTTGTCCTTATCCTTCTCCCTGTCCCTCTCCCTTTCTCTTCTCCCTATCCCTCTGCCTGTCCCTATCCCTGTCCCTGTTCCTCTCCTTTCTTCTGCCCCTTCCTCCCTTCCTCTACTAGGGGTGCTAGGCAAGTGCTCTACCACTGAGCTGCACTACCAGATCTTTTTCTCTTTTTGGGTGTCATGGATGAAAATGTTTGCTGGGCTTTGGAAAACCTGGAGGCAGCATGGAGGAGGGGAAACATGCTCAGAGAGAGAAAACAATTTACCCACTGGCACACAGCTATGGGGTAGCAGAATGAGGGTTGAAACCTAAATCTGCTTGATTCCCAGGACAGTGTCCTTTGCCTGCAGAACCCTCCATGGGCTGTAAAATAATACTCATATCAAAGGATAGAAGGTTGAGCCAAAATAGCATTTTTGGAAGATTCTGCTGCAGTTTGAATTCCCTTTCTGGCCCATGCCTTGTCCAGGCACAGCCTATGAAGCACCAGGCTGCCCACCTGTCTGCTCCTGCCCCTCAAATCACTCATATGACTTCAGAAACCTCCTGCATGTGCACAGGCAGCTGCTATTTTTCTACTGTTCAAGCCAGGCTAATTTAAGGCAGGGAAGCTTCTTCTTCTTTTAACTTGAAAAGAATAAACTCTTCTACGGACAGCCTGGTTAGAAAAAAAAAAAAAAAAAAAGGAGAGCATAGAGCCTGACTGGGCAAGTCAAAAAATAAGACGAACCAATGGCCAACGAGCACACAAGGGTGGTCTCAACTGCACTGATCACTTAGTAAATGCAGATGAAAATTTCAACCACATTACTTCAGTCATTGTTATACTGCTGAGATGAATAGGCTCCAGGGCTTGCACAAACAGGGTTTACAGCTTGGAATCTACAAAGGTCATATAGGCCTTGAGAACATGAAAAATAACTGAGTAGTGAAGCTCCCCAAGAAATAGCTTCTAGTGGGAGGGGACCCCAGCCAGCTCATTAGCTTGTAGGAATGGATGGGTCTGGGCTGCCAGATTGCTCCACTTGTCAATCACAGTCAGAAATCAAATTTTCATGAGAATATGATCTTTTTAAAATTGTTGACAGTGGTGTCAAGATAAGGCCCAGAAAGTTCCACTCTTAGAAATAATTGGATGAATAAACAAAGATACATGTAGGAGAATACCCATTGCAGCACGACTCTAGCAGCAAAAGAATTTAAGCAACTAGATGTCAAAGTGGCAAAGCATTGGCTCAATAAACTATGACTTGTCCTCATGGTGGGACACTGGAAATTCCCTGAAGGGTGACATTTGGGGTCAGTGTCAATACCATAAGACTTTCTGGTAAATAAGGAAGAAAGCAATTTTGATAGCAAAAGCAGGCTAGCCGGACCCATTCACAAAAAAGATGTTAGAAAATAAAACCACTGAGTTGCATGACATAAAGCCGAGACTCTAGAGGAGACTATTATGCAGCTGCAAAGACCAAGTGTGTGGTGCAGATGAGCACTCAGAACAAATGACGGAGAAGACTTCTGTCAGGCTATTCCACAGTGATCAGGTAAAGTCAGCAAGAGTTCCTTATGGTGGTGGTAAGGAAGAGACCCAGGCACTGACAGGTGACAAGATCCCAGTGAGTCACCTTTGCCCAGGACAATAATAGGCAACTTTTTTTATTTTATTAATTTTAATGAGAAAGAAATAACAATGAGACAGTTTCAAAACATGTTAATAAGACAGCCACAATAAGTATTACAATGCATGTTGTTGTCTTCATAGTAGATGTTCAAAGTACAAGATGCAGACATGATGACTTTTCTAAACACTATTAGTACAAGTATTCCTTCTGATTATGAAAATAGTTGTATGTGTAGTCCAACAGTCCATAATAGTAGTGGGTTATCTGCACAACTGGCAATGTCAGGAGCTATTGACTTGTGCCTTGTACAGCTCAGCATATTAATCTGGCTTTGCTTTTTATACCTCATGGTTAAACTTTTCTGCTGGATAGCTAAGGCTAAGTTAAAGCAAGACCTATATAACAAAACATGTAACTCTTGTATCTGACAAGATCAGTCAAATCCCTTCAGGGTTTATCCTGAAACCATGTACAGTGTTTTGTAGAAGTTTTGTCAGTGTCAGCCATCTGGCTGAGCCACGGCTATTGCTTGACCAGTTTGCTCTCTCTGAAAGCCCAAGAGAATGTTTTCTCCCTAGGTGACTCTCTTTAGGCACACTATACATTGTCAGTCCTTTTCCTCTGTGGTCTCAAGATCTCCTTGAACAGATAACTTCTTAATGCAATAGACAGAGCGTTCCTGTAGTGTAAGGATGAGAAGGTGCACGCTGCACTCACAAGCCAAGGTCCCAAGTCACCTCCATTGTCTGGTATCACCAACTCAGCCAACCCCAGCAGCAAACCTCACTTCTTTGGTGGCATAAGCAAAACCATAGCCCCAGGAAGACACAAGAAATGGCAAGTGATAGTGAATGAATGAGATATTAGTAAGAGAAAAAAGTTAGAATAGAGGTAATTAAGAGGCAAATTCTCAGCTGATGGTATTCTTATCGCTGGTTTGTTCTCTTCGGTAAATGTGCTTCTGAGCTTTAGTATTATGCCATTGTCTACTTTTTAAGGTATTTAAAGTACCTGTGAGAATTTGATATAACAGCTTTGTGAAGGGTTTATTTGGTTAAGTTTGTAATCAAGGCTTAAATGCATGGGGATATTGAGCTGGGGTATAGCCCAGTGCAGAGTGCTTGCTTAGCATGCAGAAGGAGCTTGGTTCTGTCCCTCGCACTGCAAAACAATATAAATTTAATAAACTCAGTATTTTCTCACTCTGTGTGTGTGTGTGTGTGTGTGTGTGCGCGCGTGCGCGCGCAGTGCTGAGGATGGGTCCCAGGATCTCCTGCATGCTAGGTAAGTGTTCTACTTGAGCCACACTCCCAACCCTAAATGCACACATTTTAAGAACTCAGCAGCTTAATAATTAGCATGTTAAATGTTTTAAGGACTATTTGAAATAAGAAATTAGATGTTGCACATTGTGATGTTGATGATGTTATGATGACTTTTTCTGTCCATGTGCATTCTTTTGGAACTGAAGAGTTATCAGTAGAAGGATTTTTTAACTTTCTGTAGCTAGAAAGCATGCAAAAAGTGAAGCACACTTTATGCTGCCAGGCACAGGACCTGGCACTCTGATAACCTATGGGTGAGAGTGTAATGGATCTGAGTGTGGTTGCTGGGTGTTAGTCTGATTAAAAATATCCAAACTCAAAAGGACCAGCCCACTTCCAGATGCACAAGGAAGACAAGCAGGGTATGTAGTTGTCTCATAATTTGCAGTTGTAGTTAGATAGTTGTGTAGTAGTCTCATAATTTGCAGTAGTTACACGCTGTAAAGTCACTGTGAACACTGAATTAGCACATCCTAAGCTTTGCTCCTGAGGGAATCCACGGCTAGGGATGGTAAGCCTCTGGTCATATGGTCACCAACTGATGGATTTACAACCTTGTTGTCTACACATTTGTGCTTTAAAACACTTTACTTGGTAGACTGTTGGGTCATCAACACCAAGCTCACTCTTATTTTCTTGCAAATGCCTGCTATAGTCTTTCTTACACTAAAGAACAATAGACAGCACTTCATGAGCAGCAACATCACCAATCAAAGCACAAATGTGTCAAATGGTATTAAACAAGCTGCTAAAGGTCACTTGCTTACAGCAGAGAGCAAGATGAGACCACAGAGCAATGCCATGATGGCAGCTGGGAAGGTCACCGGTAGTGACTCAAAGCTTTGCAGGTCTGTATGCGTCATGGAGAACGACCAAGAGCCACACTTGGGGGCCACCAGTGAGTCTCAGCAAGCAGGGAAATTCACCAGGGAGGAATTCAGTAATAAAGAGAGTTGACTCCCTTACATCAGAAAGATGTTGGTAGCAATGCCATGACAATGAACTGAGGAAGCCACAGAGGTGGGCTAAGTGCTAACCAGTAGGGGACCACAGTTACTCAACCTCACACTTCTGATCTTTGCCATGAGGAGCTGTCTGCCCATTGTGGAATATTTCGCAGCATCCCTGACCTCTACTCACTACATGCCACTAGCACCCCATCCTTCTAATTGTGACAACCAAAGTGTCCCCAGGTACTGTCTGCTGAGAATGAAGAAACAGTCACATGAGGGAATGCTGTGTCTCCTGTCCAAAGGATGATGTATAAAATGACTTGGGATGACTTCCATGACATATTTGAGTAGGAAGAAAAGTGGCAGGTGGCAAAACTGAACGTTTAAGAAGAGCCTGCTCTTGTTTCTGGCATGCTTGCAAGCACACAAAAGAAAGGAGAAGGTGAGGGTGTAGACACCACCAAAGTCTTAGAGTCTTTCAGAGTCATATATGACTTCTAACACACCGGGTATCTACTGCACTCCCTTGGCCAGTATGTCTTCCTGGTTCCTGCTTGTCCAGGACCTGGCCCTCTTCTTAGGTGGGGCCAACACTGTCCCCCCAATGATAAAAATCTGGTCCCTACCATTAGTACCTCATTGCACTTATACTGAATAGGTTAAAAGCCCAGGCACAGGGCCATGTTTCCTTGGCTCCCCTAACTGAGCCCTGTTCCCAACATAGACCCTGTTGGGCATCTGAGCAGTTTTCCAACTTGTTAGAGCTCCTAACGAAGTTCAGTCCTCTCTTCTGTGGCTTGTGTATGAATCAGTCCAGATGTACCCTCACTGAACAGCAGGGTGCATTGTCCTACCTTTACAATATTTTCCATGATATCGTTTGGATTTGCGCCCCTGTGGTGCTATTGGGAAGTGGTGGATCCTTTAAGAGGTGGAGCCTGATAGGAGAAAGGTCATTGGGGGTGTGTCCTGTACACCCCAAGTATACTGAGATACTCCGAACCTGGCTGTTCTTTCTCTCTCTGCTTTTGGGCTGCCTTGGAGAAAATGTCTGCCTCCAGCACACACTCCTACCATGTTGTACTGCCTCAGCACAGACCCAAGCAACTGGGCCAGTGGACGATGGACTGAAAGCGCTAAAACAAATGAATCAAAGTTTTTGCCTCATTAAGTTGGTTATCTCTGGTATTTTGTCACAGTGACAGCCAATGACTCACCCCAATTTCAGATCCTCCAGTTGTCCCTCTCAGACATGGTAGCTCTGGAGTTCAGTGTATCTTGACTGAAATCCTGCTTTGGCCTCTTGGGGTCTGCCGTTGTTCACACATGGGTGTTCATTCCTGATCCTTATTCTACTCATCTGTAACATGGACTCCTCTCATACAAAATGTTAATTGAGGTAAGGAAGGTAAAGCCCTACCCCCAGTGCCTGCCACATACGAGGTACATGGGGCTTCCACTTGGGGTGATTAAAAAGTACTGGAACTAAATAAAGGGGCTTGAGTATGTACTTTAACATGACTAAAAGTGCAAATTTATGTTATGTGTATTACATCACAATCACTCTATCTATGAATCAGTTAGTGCAGCCCCTTCTCTCCTTATTCTCGAGTTCTTTGTGCTCTGGCCTGTTCAGGTTTTAAATGCCTTTGCCTCTTCTTCCATTTCCAGACACTCCTTAGAAATCTGCTCTGACCTTGAAGCTGACTAAGTCTTGTTTTTCCCTCTTCTTGGAAGGCCCAGACCCACAGAGACCATTAAGAGGGCAGGACAGGCCGGGGGAGGAACCAGAGGAGACAGGGCTGGCCATCCCCTGAGACTTCAAGTACTAAGAACCTTGGCAGCCTGAGAAGAGAAGCCTGACCCAGCCTAGGAGCTTGGAAGGCAGTCTTTGTTTCTCTTGGGTGATGGATGTCAGTAGCTGGGGTCCTCTCTGGGCTATATATAAGTCAGGGCTGGGGAGCTAGCCCTCAATCTCCTCTGCCCATAAGCTCCTCAAGGCCACCTGCTTAAACTGACTTCTCACATGTTGTCTCCCCGCACCTCAGTCTCTTGCTTTTTCTCACATTCTCCAACCCAGGAGCAGCGCTTCTCTTCATTCAGCCCCAGGCAGAAACATAAAGCCACAGCCTGCTTCTCGCCAGGTACCTGGGACCCCAGCATTATCGCTCTCCACCTCCAGTGTCTGCCAAGAGGATCCAAGTCCGCTCGTGTGTGTGTGTGTGTGTGTGTGTCTGTGTGTGTCTGTGTGTGTGTGTCTGTGTGTCTGTTTGTGTGTCTGTGTGTGTATGTGTCTGTGCTCCTGTGATCCCGTGTCCCTGGGGTGGGCAAAGACAACTCTTTGTTGCAGATGGGACACTGCTTGGATGCAGAAGTTCAGGGTAGGCCCACTATGTTGGGCACAGTTTTGGGGGTGCGTATACCTTAAGCAGCAGCCTCTGCTTCCCCACCCAGAGAAGGGCTGTGCTCTGTGTCCTCAGCTGCCACACCTTTTGAGCAGGAGCCAGGGCCAGGTGCCCCTCTCCCAGCCTCTGGATGGCATGTCTGTGCTAGTCCCTAAGTGTTCCCTCCTGTGTGTACAGCACATGGGCTGTCCTGCTGTCCTCTGCACCTTCCTGTGGTGTGGGGCCAGCTTTGGGCCAGTCTGAGACCAGCTGGATATGCCACCTGGGAGATCTCCTACCAAGAAATAGGATGCAGGGCAGTGCATGCCCCAGGCAGCTGCTGACTCAGGCTGTGTGGACTCCCCTGGGGCTCACACCCCTGTGTCCTCCAGAGGCGAGGAGCACAGCTGCAGGTCTTCCAGGCCTTGTTCTGTTTTTGTGCCCCCACCTCTCCTCAAATAACCAGCCAGCCCTTTCTTTCTGATCTCCCTACCCCAGGCTGTCTCTCCCACCCACTCTCCACCCTGTAGCCTAAGGGAGCTCTGTGGAACACAGGCTCTCTCTCTGCTGATGCTTCCAGGGGTCCCCATTGCTCTCTGGAAAATGATTCGACTCCTGCTGGACCCAGCCAACCCCTCCTCCTGCCGGTGCCCTGGCGCTGTGCTGCCCTCCAGCAGACAGCACTCTCCCTCTGAGGCTGCCCTGCTGTTCGGCAGCCTTGTTCCCTTCATGCCCTCTCCCCAGAAGCCCAGCACCTGCCCTTTCACCTGGCACGCTCTCCCTCATGCACACCCATCAAGACCAGCCAAGGCAAATCCTACTTAGAACCCCCTGCTTAGAAACACCCATCAGGGTGGGAAGCTTGGAGTATTAAGAAAGAAGCAATTTTAACTGCAGACAGGCCTGAGTACAGAACCTGAGTGTCCTGATGATTTTGTGGGTGATCTGTGGCGGGGATTTGGCCCTTTCAGGGATAATCCCACAAATGGCAGCTACACATTGCCACATCGCTATGCATCCAGAAGGGCATGCAGGAAGTGACTGCCTGGCATAAGGAAAAGGAAAGCTCAAGTCCAGGCGAAGAAAACAGAGCAGGAACCACATGTCATCAGTGAAACAAGTAGGTTCCCATGGTAAGCATACGGTACCTGAATTTTTACAAAAACAATATATTTTTGTATAGCTAGAAGAATGCCTAGAAAGGGACACCCTACAATGTTAAAGGAGTGACATGTAGGTGAGGCAAGATTTTTATTACATGTGTTTTCTATCATTTTTCTTTATGAGTGCTATAAGTCAAATTGTATCCCCCAAGAGGTGTGGTGAGGCCCTAACTCCTGCTACCTGTGAATGTCATCTCATTTGGAAATTGTTATCCTTCCAGACATAACCAAGTTAAAAGGCAGATCACTCTTGACTACTGTGGAGCCAAATCCAATATGGTGGTGTTTTTATAAAGATGAGAGACACAGAGTCACCCAGGGGGGTTCTGGGGGAAAAACAATGCAACTGTGGAGCAGGGACTGAGTGAAGTATGGGCAAACACAGGAAGGTCAAGGCTTTGGGGCAACCCAAGAAGCAAGGAGATGTGTGGGAGGGTCTCCCTCCAGACCTGCAGAGGAAGGGTGGCCTGGAGCCACCTGGACCCATGCTCGAAGGGCAGCAAGAGAATGAATCCTTGTCTCTTTAAGCCACTGACTTCTTGTGGTTTGGTACAGGAAATTCACATGATAAGTACTTGTGTACCGAAAAAAGCCTAAGTTTATAAAATAAGAGAAAGAAAAAGAAAACGGGGGTTAGGAACTTGGTTAGGACGTGCAGCAGCCAGGTCCTACCACTCGGATGGCTTGAAGTGTCTGCTTCGGACTTAGCTTAGATATACAAGGAGTAGAGTGTTTGTTAAATGAATAAACACCCTGGCCTGCATGTGAACATGTCCTTATCTCTGTCCTGTTTCCCTACATGCTTAGCACCTGCCACCTGCAGGCCCAGCCCTCAGATCAGGGCTGGCATCAGGTGTGTGGGTGGCCAGGGACCTGGCAGATTTCTAAGCCAACAGCCCTATCACCAGCAGCCTCTCCGGAGCCCCTGTATGGTCCCACGCCTTTCACCTCAGGACCCAGCCACACCTTCCAGTTGCTCAGAGTGCCGTGCTGCTGTTGGCACTGGCTCCCCAGAACATAGGCCCTTACCTTGCCATCCCACTCCACCCCACCAGTGATCTGTGGCTCTCAGCCCTTCACATGACACCCCCAGAACCCCATCTCATGTGTGTGTGTGTGTGTGTGTGTGTGCGCGCAGAGTGACTTCAGATGGATTCATCCTTCGACAAGTTCAGCAGCTGACCATGCTGTTAGAGAGGGTTGGGTAAACGTGGGTCCCTGCATGTGTGACTGGAAAGGTGCATCTTGTTTCTGGCTCCTCGCTTCTGCCTGCTTCCCACTGCCAGAGGAGACTAGCTGTTTCTCTCCTGACCCTTCTAAATGCTGCTCCTGCTATGGAGCAAGCTGACTTTGGACAGAGCTCACTGGAAAGTGCTAGTCAAATAAACTTCCCCTCCTTTAAGTTTTGGGTGTGGCAAGTCTTGTCCCAGTGATGGGAAATGATTAAGACAAAGCAATGTATGACTGCTATCTATTCTGCATCATGTTTGGGGTCCCCCCACCCTACCCCCTGTCCAGCACCCAGTATCTCTTATTGCCACTTTTTCGTCACTGGCATCCACAGGCCTCTGCCCCATGCCTTCTCTAAACCTGGACACTACTCAGGCTGTTAGGCAGTGCAAATGCCACCCCAAGGGGCCATATGGAGTACAACTGTGCTCAGCCCTCCCTTCAGGATGGGGGGCTGAGGGGAGCTCATCTGGATGGTCTCCAACCTTCTTCCCCTTCGCTGGATGAGGCCTCTATCTCCATCAGGGGAAGAAACAGCAGATGTCTTCTGCCCCTCTGAGTGACCTGTCTGCCTTGAAGAATAGCAGGAAGCAGCCCTGGGGACCGGCTAATGAGTTCTGGACATCTTCCCTCAGGCCTGGCAGAAGAGTTTCAGGGAGAGCTGTGGGTCCTCCTTCCTGAGGTACTTTGACCTCTCTCCTCCTTCCCAAACACCTCCTTCCTCTTCCTTCTCCAAGGCTTGGGATGTTGTGGACAGGCCCAGTTCGTGAGAGGAAGCCGGGCAGAGGAAACACGTTTGTTCTCTTCTGGCCTGGGTTTGTTGTAAACAGTTTTCCATTTTCCTCATTAGGTCATGCTCTTGAATAAGGTTTGCACGATACTTGGCTTGGGCAAAGATTACTTGCTTACAAAGTTCAGAAAACACTGTCAAAATAACTGAGCTTAGTGGGAGTTGGGAGACCCCAGAGAGACCAAGGATCACCAAGACCCCAGAGGGAAACCAGATACAGTAATGGCTGCTCCCAACTTTTCTCCAGCCCGCCTACCTCTCCTGGCCCTTCTGTATTATTTCTCTGATTGACAGTTTGCTTGTTAGGGTCTCCAGTTCACTGCCCCAAAATGGAGGCCTATTCCCTAGTTTAATAGGCACTGCAGGCCCTGCCAACTAATCCAGTCTTTGCCTATCCAGGGTTTTCTGTCATGGCCCCCTGGCAAACTGACTGTGTCTGGCCACTCACCTAAGGCCTTTATTATTGGGCTTTCTCATTTCAGTCTCTAAGCAATAGCAAGGCAAGCTTTGTTCTCTCTTATGAAGAAAATGGATGAGAACGCAGAAGTTCAGAGTGATTAGGAACCTTGCCTCACATCACTCATCTTGTGGGCAGAAAAGCTGAGATTTTAACTCAGTACCTGAGCTCAGAAATGCACCATCTCACCTCAGCTTGTGAGCTGGTTTCCTCTAGATCCTATATCCCTTCCTAGCCCAAGCAGCAATGGCCACAAGGATGGAGGAGGCTCCGATACTACTCCAGCACTCTGTAAGGAAGAAGGGACAGCATTGTCCACAGGAGCAAAAGCTCCTGGAGGGCAGGGAGTTCTGCCTGCTTTGTGGCCTGATGTAACCAGTGCCTAGCACACGGCAGGCACTCAGCAAGCATTTATTGAATGAATGCTCTCCAAGCATGTGAGTCTTGTCCCTGCCACATGCAGGAGAGGTACTTACTTTGGCCCTGTATGATCACCTACCTGTCTCACCCCTTAAAAATAAAAGATACATTTTGCTTATGTACGGTCTTGGAAGCCCTTGTACCACAGGTCTCTTTCCCAGCCTCTGGGGAGCCTCCGGGGGTGGAGTTTCTGTCTTTATCTGCCTTTCTTCCATATTGTGGTTGATAATACAATTACATTTCTTTGCAAAGGTTCTAAGCAGAATATTAAGCTTCAAAACAATGGCAGTGGATTGCATTAATTATCATCACCTTGTTTCATGAATCTGGAGGTCCAGATCCTAGATTAAGATATGTAAATGAATGAAAATCTGACAGCATCTTGTCAGCAAATGAGTTTCTCTGGTGACAGAGAAACCTGCCGCATGCAGGCCTCATGCAGCCTCATGCAGCCACGCTGTCAGCTGGTACTGAACCACCTTCTCTGGTGGCTTGTGTTTACTTTAGAGATGTACATTTATATTCTCAAAGGCCCCTATAGGTTCCTCTCAGCTGCCTGACTTATGCTGCAACCTTCCAATATTTTCTGGGACGTCTTCTTGAACTTGGATAATATTTTAAGTTACTAAAACTATTAACTTTTTTACTGTCAAAAACAGTTTCTCCACGTGGGTTTGTTCTTATCCATCTGTGTCGAGCAAAAGCCATAAGGATCTGAGATTCCTTTTCCTTGGCCACTGCTGAACTCCCTGATGGGGTGTCTCTCTGCTCCTCACACTGCTCAAGACCACAATGTGCATGTTCTTTAGCCTCCTTCTGGGTAGCCTAGCAGGCAGGAGGAAGGAGGGCAAGACACCCAAGCCAGAGAACCTTGGCTCCCAGCAACCTCTAGGTTTTAGGCAGGTGCTCCTGCCCTCCTCTCTGCAGGCCAAGGGTGGTTCCTCGCTGTCATTTCTAGCACCTTTGCAAATAGTGCTATGAAGTAGTGCTCTTGAAGGACTCAGTGTCGTTGTACCTCCTCTCTCTGGGTCCTGCACTGATTGGCCACTTGACTTTCCCTCCTCCTGCCGGGAGCACTCTAGTGTCATCAGTTCTTTGGGGGTGTTTATGATTTGGGAGGAGCAGAGAGGACCCTGGAGGACCTTCAGGGCACAGACGGACAGGCAAGAGGAGGAGGACAGAATGGGGAAGGGTATCTCTCAATGGGTTGAGAAGCCATGAAGTCCACAACTCCAAGCCCTTTTCTGGGCTATCTCCTGGCCTTACCAAGTAGCCTGGACCATGTGGGCATGGCCTCCACATGCCACTGTCCAGGCTGAGCCTATCCTCTGGCCTTTCTGAAGCAGTAACTCTATCATGGTGTACAGGACCACATGGATGACTCTCCTTAAAAGAAGAGCAGTCATCTCCATTTTGGCTAAACCTGGTCCTATTCCATTCACAGATGAGTACAGAGCTGGTTAGGGTATTTCCTTGTCTCCTCAATTGGCTTTAAGCAGTGCAAATGGGTCCAGCCCGTGTGCTGATGCATGGTCTTGGAAGCAAGGAGACAGGTCAGTGAAGCCCCACCTGCAGGTCATGAAGCCCCGCCTATAGCTCCCAAATAGCATGTGCAAACTAAGCCTCATGCAGCCACACTGTTGGCTGGGACTGAACCTCAAGAAAAAAGCTGACATCTCAGGGCATAAAAATTTACACTTAAAAGCTGAAGCATGGATTCTAAGACATTAGATACTGCCTTGAATCGTGTTGCGCAGATTACTCTTTCTGTCTGTCTGCCTCTCTTTCTCCATGGTGTAGAGGTGATTTCAGGCCTCTTACCTATCCCAGCTCACTGGGCTTATGTAGTTCCCACCACAACTAAGGTCACTCATCTCCAAGCCGCTCTCCTGTTCACAAATTAAGAAAATCTGTGTTCAGCCCTGGGTCGAGGTCTTGGTTCCGGTTAGCCCTCCTTCATTCTGGACCTAGGGCCTCCTTGGCTTCCTACCGTCTAAGATATATGTTTCCATCTTTATTTGTGCCATGGGTTTAACTTGGAGAGCTTCCTGGAAGAGAAACAACTTGCACAGTCCACTTGCATCCCCCAGAACTATTCTCTGAATGACCAACTTGCTTCCTAATGAGGCAACCATGGCTGGCTCTGGATGTGGGAACAGATTCAGCCTGGTTCCACGGTTAGTTCAGGAAGTTCATATCTTGATGTCCCCAGGAGCCTAGGGTGCTCATAGGCATAGTTTTGGGAAGGTCATTGGATTACGGGGCTTATAGTTGACTTGCTGTTAGGAGGTGGCATCCTGTCAGAGGCAGTGTGCAGGTCACTGGCTATCTCCCTCCCCAGCTCCCCTTCTGACCATTCTCCCGATGCCATGCATGAGCAGCTGTCCTCTGCTGTGCCCGGAGCCAGCTGTGCCCTCCTATCTCTGGCTGGCTAACTAAGGACTAAAACTATGAAGGACAAGTTAGACAAACCCCTCCTCCTTTAATTTCAGATATTAGTTCTTTTGTTCCAGCAACAAAGAAAATAACTAAGACAGCAAGCTGCGGTCACCCAAGATGTGTCTCTCACTGAACCAGGCACTGGAGAAATGAGGGCGGCAGGATTAGACCCACACTTTGCCCGAGGCCTTTTGCCTCAGAGCCTTCCATTTCCCCACCTGTATCTCCTTTGGTCCCAGCAACCTGGGGGCTGTGGCAGGAGGATCATAAGCATGAGCCCATCCTTGCAACTCGCAACTCGGAAGTTACTGAGAGCCAGCCGACATTTACCTAAATGCAAAGGGGGGCTGGGCAAGCAGCACAGTGTGATCAGTTCAATCCACACTACCGTGAAACAACAATAACACCAACAATCTCGGGTTCTCGTCTGAACCACACCCACCTCTGTCTGCAGCTCTCAGGGTGGAGCTTCGGCCAAGGCAGCCCAGCCCCCGCGGAGGAGCTGACCCTCTGGGGTCTGCTCTTCCTCTGCTCTTTTTCTCTAGCCCCTCGCAGCTCTTTCCTGCCTAACCTCACTCTGTCAGCTGCGGCTGGATTTGAACTCGGTGTGCTCTCCTTCCCAGTGCTGGGTGGCAGACAGGGCTGACCAAGAGGACACAGAGTCACTTCCCACAGTGTACAGGAGACAGCTGGGGCTGGTGAGCAGTGTCCTCCGTGTATCTGAGTCAAGAGTAGGGGTGGGGAATCTGCTCAGGGTGGGCGGACAGGGCCAGAGGCCTCCTCATCCCCACGGATGTTTGCGGGGGCCCCACTGCAGAGCAGGATGAGGGAAGGAAGCAGGGGGAGAAAAGGCCCTGAGGGCCAGGCTGAGAACAGGCTAGAAAGCCTGTGATCTGGGGCCGCCCTCCTGCCCTCCTCAGGCTGTGTGGCTCCAACCATGTCACCTCCCTTCTCTGAGTCTCTGCCTCCATGTCTGCACAGCAGGGAGTTCATGGCAAGGGCCAGAATTCAGTGTCCAAATGTGCCTGAGGGGACCCTAAGCCCAGTAAACGCTTTGTCTCTCTCACTCCTCTCCTTTTATTTCCTTCCTTTCCTTTCCTTTCCTTTCCTTCTCCTCCCTCATCTCTCTTTCCCTCCCTTCGTCCCTTTCTCCTTCCCTCCCTTTCTTCCTTCTTTCCTTCCTTATATCCTTCCTTCCTTCCTTCCTTCCTTCCTTCTCTCCTTCTCTCCCTACACCTCTCTTCCTCACTATATTTTCCCCCTCTCCACACACCTTCTTGGACACTGCTTCAGAGGCTCTGGAGAGACCCAGTCCTCCTCCAGCTCCCAGCTGGGTGACTCCTGGGCCACTGCTCCAGAGTCTGGGGTGAGCGGCACCTGGGCCTCCTGCCAGGTAGGTGCACAGCACAGCCACAGAGGCCACCTTCCAGCAGGGCCAGAAAAAGCAGGGCTCCCAATCCCCCACAGACCAAACCTAGCAACAGTCGGTGTTCCTATGGCAACCTGTGATTTATTTTTAGTCGTACTTTAACATTAACATGATGTGAGGGGATCTGAGAGTTACATTACTCTTTTAACA
>PVKN010009726.1:0-23420 GCA_004027915.1 Capromys pilorides
TCAGTTGCTAGGCAACCTAGTGTCATGAGTCACTAACTTCAGGAAAGTGGGAAAAAAGGACCATTCTATTGTGAAAAAGGAAATATATATATATATATATATATATATATATATATATATATATATATATAGACAGATATACAGCTACTTTTTCTTAGTTCATTGAGAATAAAAGTTTGTACTAATATTGTTTAGACAAAATATTATGTCTGCATCTTGTCCTCTGAATAACTACTATAAAGGCAACTAGGCAATGTATTAATTTTTGTAGCCATCCTATTAACCTGTTTTGAGACTGTTTCATTACTATTTTATCTTTTTCTCATTAAAATGAATTTTAAAAATGTGTTAAAAATAAATGTGACTTTAAAAAAGTAATAGAACCAAAAATTGCTTGTCTACCCAGTCCTGTTATATTTAATAGGAAATTTGAGGGAACTGTAGACAGGAAGTGAAGACTACAAAATTATTTTCCAAGTACATATGAAAGCTATACCCTCACAGGCTATATTCCTGAGTTAGAGAGTCTAAGCACTGCATGCACAGTAGACAAAGAGTCAACAGAAATAGGGAATGTTAGGACACCAAGCCAAATCTAGAACTTAAGTGATAGCACCCTGATGCAGTGTGATTTGAAAATAATAATAAAAATATGACATTCTTATTGGATAGTCAGATACTTCCTTTTATGCCAATTCAATCTTTTTTTAACCCTCATGACTTATTTAGACTTTAACTCTTACAATATGTTATGTGGTAAGACTAGTGATACTCATTTTACAGATTAAAAGAACTGAGATAGAGAGAGATGAAATTAATTATCTTAGGTAAAACGTTGAAACAGAACTTTCTCACAAGCAACAGACTCTAGAGTTCCCATTTTAATCTATGTCATATTGTCTCTCAAAGAAGAAAAAAAAATATTACTGAAGAGGAGAGATGTCAAGACATTGAATTCAAAATTGAACAACCAAGCTATATAATCGATTTAGAACTGCAGTTTTCATTTGAGGCAGAGACACTTTGCTTTCTCATGTCTCAGCAAGAATTGTTCTACCAAGAAGTAAAAAGATAAGCACATGTACTGACAATCTCCAGCATGTGATTCTCAAAAATGCAGAAGTTGATGGTAAACATTTTAATTCGCTCAACAAATATTGAATACTTGCTTTCATACACCATGAGTTATGTAATGTGTTTGCACAATTTTCCATTACAAATAAATACATGTAGTACTGCACATTCTATTTAGGCAAGGATGAAAATGAAATCCTGAACATTTAGCAAGCCTGAATGGGTCAATAAGGACAAGCATAATATCAGAGAATGGCAAATATTTGAAAGAGGCTTGGGTTTTTATTTTATTTTATTTTTACTTTAGTACATATTGCAAGCTGCTTCAATTATTTTACCTCAAGTCTTAGCATTCTGTTAAATGATGTCCATGTCTTTAAGGATGACCCTTGGAGACTGGCATTCAGTGCTTAATCTCTATCAAGCCTAATAAGATTTATCCTTCTGCTTCTGCATCTTCTTCTCATGATCAACGGTTGGTTATTGGATCACCGTGAGTGATCTCCACCAGGAATCTTACACCCTCATAACCTGTTTCCTTACTTCCAATTCCTTTCCCTCTTTTTCTCCCACTCACTTAATCTTCCTATCACATCCTTATCTCTCTTACTCTTCCTGTCCCTACCCTTCACTCCATCGACCTCTGTCCTGCCTATGACTTCCTCAGTCATCGCTCTAAGCTCCAGCACTTAATCTCTCATCTCTCCACACAAAGCACCTTCCTGCATCCAGCCAAGCTTCAACCTTATCCTCACTGTTTCCTCTCCATCCATCCCAGACAACCATGTACTTCAAGGCAAAACCACTCCTCAGGCTGATGGACTGTACTCGGTCTGCATCTGGGATGCTCCAAATTAATCTTGCTAAACTACTCTTTCTGAAGAGAGCCTGTCTCCACATCTTCAGTGACAGTATCACTCTCATCAAATCTTCATTCACCTTAGCTTCTTCCTCTCCTTGCTTCCCAAGAGCCACGTGGTGAGCAAGCTCTGCTGCCAGACACTGCCAGTGTGATGCACCTGGCCACAGGACCACAAGCATCTGGCCAAGTGACCACAGGATGAAACCAGCAATGCTGTGTGGCCAACAAAACATTCCTCTTTTTAGATTGATTGCCACAGGTATTTGTATATAGTAATGGAATGCTGGCTAACCACGCTACATCAATTCTCACCACCCACTCAACTCACTTCCCTCTTTTCCAATGTACACACTGACACCATAAAAAAATGCATGTCTTAAATGTATTTCCTAAAGGCCCTACTGCAAATTGTGTCTCCACTGTTCAGGCTACCTCCTGAGCTGTGTGTAGCTGGGTTCATTTCCTATGATCTTACACAATGCAGCTTGGTCTCATTTCCTTCCTGACGTCCTTCCTTGTTTCATCTCTTCTTCCTCACAACTACTTATGAAAGTTGTATATTTGCCTTGATCACCATGGAAGAAAACCTACATTTGTGCACAACTCACAATTTGGACTTTTTCTTCCTTAAAGGAAAGAAAAACTGTGATTCATTCATCTCACGTTCTTAGAACGTGGCAGAAGTGCAGTGGACAGTGACCACTCAGTGAGTACTTGATGTATCTAATGATGCTGGATTTCACAGTTCAGTTTTGCTCTTCAGAGTTGTCCCCAAAGATGGATTTCCCCTGCCTTGTCAATTCCCAGGCCAATCATTACTCAATCTAGATTCAATGTCACTATCCCCTAGGGTAAGAAAATGTTCTTTGATGCATGAATTTGCCTTCAGTCACCAAAGATTTGAGTATGTCTAGGATGAAGGGTTGAAGCACAGATCTGGATGGAGGCCCTGCCCATATGCCCATACATAAAAGGCCACAATGAGATGTAAGGATCAATAAACAACCTTTGCCTAACATCAGTACCTCATCTTTTTCAGGACACAGCTCCATGAGACCTTTACACAAGTCACAGAGCCACATGGCTTATCACTTGGCCCATAGAACCCCACTTTGAGAGCTGTTTGCTCCTGTCCACTAAACAGGAAGACAGAGCCAAGTTCTGGTCATACATGAGGTCTTCAATGCTGCCCAGAGGATGGTGCTCGATTCTAGTAAAAAGACTGATAAATCAAGGGCTGTCTCCAAGAATCAGCAGTAAGACTGCTAATGGATAAAAATGCTTCTCAACCTTTAAATAGAAATATCACATTATAGAAAAGCCATAAAATGTGAAGTCAGATAGTCTGAGGTGCACCCCTTATTAATGTTATAACCTTGAGCAATTGACATTAATCTATGAGCCTCAATTCCTTCACTGATAAAATGAGGATTTCATCTACCTCATTGACTTTTTATGGAACTATAATAAATAAGATACTACAATGTATTAAATCACCTTCCAGTTTCTGGCATAAAAAAGTACTCTTTTCTTCTGTTTTCCCTTTATTCCATGTCCCACACCATAGGAATGATAGACTACATTAAATGTAGCCGCCTCTATCTTAAGTTTCTAACACAGTGCATGGTACACAGCTAGAGCTGAAAACTATTTAATGGAATGAATAAATTTTCTTACATTTTAGCTCTACTTAGCTCCACAAAAATAAATCTTAATATTACTAGCTACACTGCTAGTATGACACACAAAGACACACACACACACACACACACACACACACACACACACCATTAACTTAACCCCAAAGCACCAAAACGAGCTGTTCATTTCTGAAAGCCTGTCTGCTGACCTCAGATGGGCTTAATGAATGGTCCATCTGGTGAAACCAAAAATGTCTATATAACACACTAGCAATTTCATGATTTATAAAATACCTGATAAAAACACAATTGCATTTTTAATGCCAGAACTAAAATCCATCTCTTTTAAGAAGGTTAAGAGGAACATAAAAAGACTCAACTGCTCCTATGCCATCTGTGTCCACGAGAAGGTGGCGTCTCATGAATTTCAGAAAAATAATTTAGAAAGGTCACTCTGAGGTGTGAAGAGGTAACACAAATGAAAATCACATAAAAATTAGAATAAGAACAGGCTTTTCTTTTCTTTCCACAAATGCAGACAAATCGGGAGGCAGTTGAGGCCAATCTCTGAAATCATCCTGGCTATATTCAGGTAAAAGCCTCTGGAAATACATCACTTACAGAAAGAATACAAAGATATGGCATACCTTGTGCCTGAAATATTTCATTCTTGTGCTCATTCTTAGATGGAAAACAATCCCTATAATTTCCCATTTGCATATTTTTGTTAGATTAAAAAAGAAACTCTTGAGGAGATTCTAATTTGAATGACCATCTCTACAATTGCCAATTACACTGACAGCAAAAAGCTATTTGGCAAGATAAAAATGCCAATCACATTACATCTAAGAGCCCACAGCATTACCACAGCTCAACAAGGTCAAAATCATTTCAAGCCCCAGCCTTATCCTATCCATTCCCCAACCACCCATATTCCCATGAGTCTGTTTGACAGTAAGAGTAAAATTCTCAAAAAATGCCTGAAACAGTGCTTTTACTCAGGCAAAACTGTACCTCTCTCTGCTGGCTTCCGCATCCAGCAAACCCATTGCTTTGAGCAGTGAAGTTGGAACTTTAACCAAATGCCAGGCAAAAACACACCACCTGTCCAACTGCTACATTGGGAGAACCCGGCAACCAAAAGGTGTGGAATGGGAGAACTGGGATTAGGGAAGAGGTCAAAACAAAATATTTTTGGCTCCAAGAGTGATGCTTTTTGCTGGATAGCAAATGATCTGCAAACACCAAATGCATCCCACCTTACACCCCCATCCAGTATCCACTGCTGGAAAATACACAGAGCTAGCCTGGACAGCAGTGCTACACAACGCACTGACTGACTTGTTTGTAACCTACACACTGGACCCCAGAGCGAGCACCTGGCCATCAGGGAGCACGCGTGGCTGAACCTGCTGCCAGTGCTACAGTAAGATCAGGCAGAGACAACAGACCACTGTTTGCTTCTAACAAAGAATTCAGCAGCACCTATGGGTGGGGAAAGTGTTTCCACAGAGACCTGCAGGCAGCCTTCACTTTGTACAGCCCTGAAATTTCTAAAGGAAGCTTGGAAATACCAACTCGCTTGACATGGGTCAAAACATTATTGTTATCTGCCTATGTAACAGATCAGAAAATGGGGCTCACAAAGGTTAAGTGAAGTGGTGAGAGCTCATACCTGGCCAATAACTTTAATGGGGGTTCACTCTACAATAGGACTTATGCCAAGGTATTTTACATGCATTTTCCCACTTCATCTTTATAGCCAACACACGAGGAAGGGACAGCATTGACACTTCAAATTACAGAAGTAGAAAGAAGCTCAGAGAAGAAAAGTAATTGAAAGCAGGTCAACACATACAACAAACAGCCGAAGCAATGCACAAGATCTATTTCAAATTCACGCAAATTGTCATGTACATCACCCAAATAAAACATGTACACACAATACATCACTCACACCATCTGTAAACATCACACACACACAAACATCCGCCACACAGCAACACACATGTGCATAACCCTTATGCCACAATATGCATCCATAGGCACTGCCCACTCATACACACACACACACACACGTCATGCACACACACACACACACACACACACACACACACATCATGCACACACTCCACAGGTATCATCAGCATATGACATGTATAAACACAAATCTCTCACATCACAGACACACTCCATTTGTGCAAAAGCTCCTGGGTTTCCACCTCTACTCCGCTTTCTGTGGAGCAAGTCTTTGTAATTAGATGAAGGAACCCAGCTCAGAAGCCAAAGGCATGGAGAGCCAGCAGGAAAAAAATAAACGAAAAAGAAAGTAGCAGTGTGTGTGCCCCTGGGCCAGCAGAACACAGCCTGGCTGCACATCCAGGCTATGTGGAGTTCAACCTGGCTGCTTTGGGGAAAAGGCTTACATCTGGGTCTCATTCTAGAACAACTAACCTGGAAGCTCTGAGTGACAGGATAGGCCTGGGCCTTGGCATCCTAAAATGTGACTATGCTTGATGATTCACATGTGTAACCAAGGTTGAGAAGGATGTCTTCTGCTCTTTCAGGTTGTTCTGAACACGCTATCCAAGCATTCACTTCCTAGCTATTGAACCTGATCATGGAAAAGACGGTGTAGCTACACTCAGAGTGGCACCTTCCAGCCTGGCTAAAACCCTAAGACTGAACTGGATCAGGAAGCCATGGCATCACCAGGCCAGAGGTCATGGCCCCAGACACTGGGCCAGCCTGGAAACCCTCAGCTGCATTTCTGGGAAAAGTGGTCCAATGCTTGATGACTGCGCTCCTTGTTGAGAAGTAGGTTTCTGCTGACCATGAGCATCCTTCCATTCATTCAAAGAGGCCAGGGAACAACTCTCCAGCTGGAGCCCCCACCATGAAATCTACTTACACTCCAACAAAACCCACTTCCACTTCACAAGACCCATGCCACTGCTGAAATATTTTCCTCCCAGGTCTTTACATATTGTCTCTAATCCTTCAGACATCAGTTCACACTGTCTCCTCAGAGAAGAGTTCCTTGACCAACCAATCTAATGCAGCTCTCATCTAATAATTGCTAGCTTTACACCTGCTTTGCCTTCTTCACAGAATTTATCACTATTTGATATTTTTAAACTTAACTTCGCCACAACTCCTGCCTGATATTTTCATATATGCCGTGAACAACAAACCGTGTTTACCTATCTCCTCTTACCACCTAGAACATAAATTCTAAGAGAACAGGAATCCACTGCATCTTTCTCTGTACGGGTGTTTCTGCCACCCACGACAGCACCTGACACATAACAAGTTCTCAAAAAGTATCTTACTAAATTAAAGAAACACACACACACATATACAAATGAATGAAGAATGACACTAATCATTTACTTTTTAGGGAACCCAAGCGAGGCAACTTAAAACACATGCCACATGGGTGGGAAGGAAATAAGTCTAATACTAATTTGCAGATTTAGAATGCCTTACCAGAGAGGCCACAGACAGCAGAGCTGAGTTCCCACCCAGAGGACAGCAGAGCCTGTGCTCTTAACCTCTGAGAAGGCCCACTCTGCCGTCTCACTAAGGACAAAGTCGCACTTTAAAACTGCAACACAAGTGCTGTGGGTTTTCGCTGGAGTTCTCTGTATGCTATGGCTGCTGATAGAAAGAGGGATGGGAGAAAATTGGCAAAACAGACTAGACAAGCCTCACATCAATGAGTCTTTACTCTGCCATATGTGGAATTTATGTTCCAGGACCACAACACAGCCCCTCAGGTGATATAATATAATGAGCTATTTTATCTTAGAATTCTGTCATAGTCACAAATTTTAAAAATGGAAGCTTGATACTGTAACTCAGAAACTTACTGAGCAATGTGTTGGCCATTTGTCTACAGGAAGAAAATACCTTGAATGAAATCAGCCTGGTTCCCAGTCCAATTTCTTGGCTCCTCACTGATGGACCACTGTGAATGGTGCATAGGGTTTTATTTTTTTCTTCTAATTAAATTTCAGTGGGTGAAAAGTATACTAATAGCCCACAGGGAGAATTTGAGCAGCACTGTTCATCAGCTACTCAAGGAACTGAACAAGAGAAGGCTCATAAACCTCGTTACATGCAACCTGTCCAGAGTAGTCAGTCTGGCTCCAAAGTAGACCAGACATAGCCCAGTCTTTCGTTTATATAAATCCAACACTCCAAGGAACACACACGTGGCCTGCTGAAACCCTGCTATTCTCATCCTTCTACCTGAAATACTGACTTCTGTTTTCCCCTTTTGTCCTTTCCCATCTATCTCAACCCCACTCATCTGGATAACTATGAGATTCTATGCATCATCTGAGGTGTCTTTTTAAACATATGCACAACCATGACTACTTATCAAATATTCCTTAGTCTAAAGTAGGTTTTGGCATTTGATCAAGGGCTCTAAGGCATTTTTTTCTCTCAGTATGCTATGTGATTATATCCCCTTTGAAACAATACTTCAGTTGCCTTGACAACAGAGACAGGGTCAAGTTTTTTCTATGTGTCTCAGTGTCACAGATACTTAAGATCTTTGTCAGAAGGTACTAGGAACGTTATCACAGCTGGTCTTCCCAGAGGACACACAACAGGGAGAAATCCTTGTCAACAAAGGCCTTAGCTTGAAGACCATTATTTGTACAGTTTAATGCTCCATTAGGTGCCACTGCTAATGCCAAACTAATCCAAAGCAACTAGTTTGTTTTTTTTTTTTTTCCTGACCTATCTGGTTTGTTTATTTTTCTAGTGGATTTTTTATTACTTTTAATAAGAAATAACAATGTATAACAATGTGACAGTTTCAAAACACATTAGTAGTACATTTCAATGTTTGATACAATGCATATTATTGTCCTCCTTTTAGTTACACAGAGCACAGGGTACCAATAATGATTTGCAACTAGTTTTCTAGTCAGAAAGGGAATCTTACACAAAGGCAGTTATGAACCACTTACAAGAATCTTAGGGTGCACCTCAGGGGCACAGGTGAGATGGTCTCGAATTCCCTCTGGGCCATCACCTCTAGACCAGAGTTTCTCCTAATATATTCTGATAAGTACCTGCCCATGAAATGATCTCCCCACCAAAAAAAAAAAAAAAAAAAAAAAAAACAGACCTGGGGAATGCTAGACATTCCTTCTTCCACACCAAGATTCAAACAGCTCCTTAATTATCCAAGGCTATGGAAAACTTCCAGGAAACAAATATAGTCCACTCTGCTCTCCTCAGCATTTTCCATGTTCCTTTAGCCCATGAACCGTCTTTCTGATTTCAGTAATTAGAGCCCCACAGAACCACCATTCTTCCCATTACATGGCAGCTTGAGTAAATGCACTCAGTGCCACCTTCAGAAACCCACCCTCTGGTCCTCACCAGCTCAGTGCCACAGAGCAGGACAAGACGCTTTCCTGGTGGGTAGGAGCGGGGCTAAATGTGAGGTATTTGGAAGTAAATGGATGCCCCTCCAGACCATAATTTTAAGTGACATAAATTCAGACACACATGGTGAAATACTGCATTATTTCTCTTGTGTGAGAAACCCAAAGTATTAAAAAAGAGATGAAACAGGACAGATATTAGGAATAACTTTTTCAAATGGGACAGAGAACACCAGATGAAAAGAAGGGGCAGGAAGGGAAGAAAAGAGAGATTTAAAGAAAAAAAAGGAAATGAAGGGAAAAATGGAAATAGAGCTTTTGAAATGCAGAGGGGAGGAAGTCCTGGAGGAACAGAAGGGAAGAAAGAATTGAGATGCACTGAATTCACCAGTTCCCTATGGTGAATGTGACCCTACTAATAGAAATTAAGGGCACCCTAAAGCTTTCTTCAAAACAGCGCTTTCGCCAAGCTCCTGTCACTCCCTTTTCTGTCTGCCACAGGCGCTCTGACTCCCATTCTCTACCCTCACTCACACTTGTTCTCCTCCTCCTCTTGCCCAGGCTGGGTCTCCCTGCTGGGTCTCCACTGGCTGCCTTCCAACAGGAGAGCAGAAAGAGACAGAAGCAGGCAACTCCTCTCCTCCCCTCTCCATTCAGGTCAGATGCAGGCCTCTGTGAGGAGGGATCCCAGCGGGGAGCCTCACTGCCATGGTCACAGGTCTTGTCTCCTAACCCCACTGTCCTCTGAGAACAGGAGTGAAGGCCTCCCGTGACAGTTGTCTTTTTGATTTCATCCTCCTTTTTCACCTCCTTCAGCCCCTGCTTGTTTCTGCACGGGGCCCCATCCTGAGTCTCTCTGAGACACGTGGGGTGAATTTTGGTTTTCCCTTCTGTCAGCCTTCAGTGGGCAGAACAGCAAAGGGCATTGTCATCTAGAAATGTTTCCCATGTACCAGCAGCAGCACGAGGACTCTGTCCATGTCAACCTCTGTGACAACTTCAGGTGACAACTGTTAATATCCCCGTCTCACAGATGAGGAGGATTTGCACTTCTTGGGAGAGGCCGACACTCATTCAGTCTGGCAACACTCAGTTGATGAACAAGTAATTTCTGTGAACACCTTTCTAGGTCCTGGACTAAATGGTGGGGATAGAAGAGGGAAGAGACAAGAGTCAGGCCCCCACTGCTGTAAAAAGAAATCCTTTAAGCCTTGAAAACTAGTAAGAATAGACACATATGAAATCCTGACCATCTGGCACATACAACCTTAGGGGGGACCTGAAATTACCATATGAAATTTATTGTGGAAGGCTAGGTCGGCTTCCTTACCTGGATAAAGCTAGATTTTTTTTCTGGATTTGTCCTACCTCAAATGATTAGGACACTTGGTGAAGATCAGGCTTGTTTGCCTCTTATACTGTATCTCCTCTAAAACTATATAATTAGGAGGTGCTACCAGCACCATCCGCCCATCTACTCTAAATCTCAAACATTAATTTTGATATTTCCCTTCTGTGCCCCGCATTTGATTAGTCTTACATTTTATCACCCCACATCTTTCCATCTCCATTGCTTATATTAACTCCCTATACCACAGCAGCTCTATTTTAAATGACTAT
Source organism: Capromys pilorides (assembly GCA_004027915.1). Lineage (NCBI taxonomy): Eukaryota > Metazoa > Chordata > Mammalia > Rodentia > Capromyidae > Capromys > Capromys pilorides. The sequence goes on from PVKN010009726.1 coordinate 10,605, forward strand.
AAATAATAATCATTAAACCATTACTACATGTCAGCAAGACAGCCAAACAGGAAAGAACAGGGCACTGGATTTGGTCTATCTTAACAATTCTTTGTAGGAAAATTATGTAACCTTTCTGTGGTTCAGTCTCTCCATTTCAAAATGAGACATAATAACACTTATTCCTTGAGTTGTTAGCTCAGGTATTCCGTCTAAACCTTGCTCTGGTGCTGGGCATGAGAAAGGGATAATAAAAAGTTTTATTAATAAGTGCATGTAGCTATATGGCACATTGTGCCTCCTGTTGTTTCTCATGCTTTAATATTCCAATTCATGTAATCAATCCTACATGGTAAGAAGTGTTCTTGTTCTTTATGTTTCCTGACTGAAGAAACTGAGACTCAGCATGGTAGAAATTATTTTCCCCAAGGCACATACCAGTGTAGGAAAGCAGGCATTCCTGTCAGTCTGTGGACTCCAGAACCCGGGATAAAAATCACCATGGAATAGAATACTAGGGCTTTATTGTCATGAAAACCTACCTCATGTGGGAGATTTAGCACCTGTCAGCTGTCCTGCTTCTTGCTCTCCAATTACAACATGCTCTGCTACCAAAGCTTTGCTTCTGCTTTACGTTCCATTTATACCACTTTTTGAACGACTCCTAACCATCCTAAGAAAATGCACATCCCACAGTGGACACGAGAGCCTCCCACCCGGTGTAACTACTATTCTCATTTCCCATCATGCTCCTGACTCAGGCACACTAAAATCAGCAGGCTGCATGCAAATACCCACATACTTCCAGCCCCACACCGAGGAGCCTTGCCCCAGTGGCAGAATGGGGTGGAAAAGCACAGGGGAAAAGGTGGGCACACCTAGGAACCAACCAACGATTGTCTGTCTGTCTGTCTCTCTGTCTGTCTGTCTGTCTTGCTCCTTTGTCAGCAAAGTTTAAAACCTCGAGCTTCAGATGTGCTCTTTTCCAAGAGCTTCTTGAAGTCTCCAACGCAAAGCAGTTTTGTGAACAAGAGCTCCTTTTTCAATATCTCTAATGATTTGACTCAAACATAATACAGATCTACTTAGATGTAAGAACGGCAAGTACACAATAGTTTATTTCTAATCTCTCTCTGGTTGGAGCCTGTCGCCAGAGGTTCCTTCCATCCTCCCCAGCATTATTCCTACAGCCTAGCATGAGGCCTGCCTAAGGTTTCTGGAAATTCGCTTCCCACATTCCTCCTTCATGATGAGGACTCATGTGCTCCTTTTGAAGGCACTAAGCTTCTCATGTGCTGCTCTCTGTCCTTTTTTCACTTGGTTATTTCTTTCACTTGCTTGCTTTTCTTTATCAGGGATTGAACTCAGGACCTCGCATTATATCCCTGGCCCACTACTTCCTTCCAATCCAAGCCTCCATAACTCTCTCCTGTATGGTTGGGTCTAGCCCTTATTTTGTGTCCCACTCCCCCACCTCTGTGACTGCTGGTTCCATGGCTGATCTCTTTAAACCCTATCCTTACCCTGGTCTTGAAAAAGACTTCCCGTGCTCAGTCAGGCCAGCATTCCTTCTACTCTTTGTTATGAAGCCGACCAAGAATGACCACCAAAGTGTTTGTGCCCTCAGAGCCAGGGCTTCTGAAAGGTGACTGAGCCACAAGAGCATCACAGCTGGATGTGATGTGAAGGGGAGGGGCCTGCTAAAGACAAGGTTGCTGGACACATGCCTGGAAGCCTGTGCCTCACTCCCCAGCTGCAGCCTTCCTTCTATGCTTCTCCGTAGCTACAATACAAGCAGGAGGACTCGCCCTTCTCCGGTGCATTTTTTGCCTCACAGCAGATAGCCACGCCGACTGAGGCCTCAGAAAGCGTGCGCTGATGTAAACCCTCCTGCTTTACGCTGTCAGTGCTAGACACTTTCAGCTGTCGAGAAGCATTAGAATGCTATAAACAGCCTGATGGGCAATGTTGCTTAGAATTCAGAAGAACAGAATTTGGAAAGAAGAGCAAGTGGTAAAGGCCAGGTTCAAGGGGTTCCAAGTGGCACAGAGGTCTTCACAGACAGTGCTACGATAGACCATATATGTTACACTCTGACAAAAATAAAATTATCTATATTTTGTTTACATCCTGAGACCTTGTGGAAGACTGAGGAGAAAGCTGCACACTCATTGATCCAGCAGGGGAAGTTCCAAGACTACTCAGCATTCACTCGGTGCTATGGTACTTCTGGCTGACTTTAACCTGGATCATGGTGAGAATTAAGAGCACAAATCCAATTCAAGAAGTTTTCAGTTTTTCCAGGAAGGCATCTGCAAACCCGGAGCAAACGAAAGCATTTTTTTAAATCTTTTATTTATTTATTCATTTGCTGTGGGGTCTTGCTACCCAGCTCAAACTTGTAGTGATCCTCCCATCTCAGCTTTTGCAGTGTTGGGATTGTAGGTGTGTACCACCATGCCCAGTTTGAGGGCCAGCGCAGTACACCTGGAGTTCTGGAGTTGCCAGGCAGGTGCTTAGAATGTTGAGCTATCTCCCCAGCTCCCCCCCACACACACACAAAAAAAAGCTTAGCATTACACAACACACTGGACCAATAAGAAAGAAGGCTGAAGGGCATCGTAAGAATCAGCAAGACCCCGTGATTCACAGATGTAAGAGTAAAAGGCCCAGGACATCCTGCTCAAAAAGGACCACCTAGAGATTTTATTTCCTAGGACTCAGTTCATAGTGCTCATCCATCCAGGCAGTGAGAGGCCTCTACAGCCTCTGACTATAGCTTCAAAGCATCCTAGGCATCTACTGCTTAGGCTGGCCAGATCTTGGTGTCACCCACATAGTGCTGGTTTTACAGGCACACAGAAAGTAAGACTTGTAGGCTCAGGACAGCCTCTACCCAGAGACCAGAAAGGAATCTAGAAGTCAGGACAAAATGTCTTTTCAAAGGCGGAAAATGAAGGTAAGAAAGTAAAGTCAGCCACGGAGATAGCTCAAAGGCATAAGCACCTGCCTGGCAAGTGCAAGGTCCTGAGTTCAATCCTCAGTACAAAAGAAAAAGTAAATTCAAAAGGGCAGTGAAATCCCAGGAAGCAGAGAAACTAAGAACTTAAAACACTGGAGGAAAGAAACAGGCAGGGAACAAGGCTAACTGAAGAAAGAGCCCATAGGAGCTGCAACTAACAATCCCACAGAGGCAGGGGTACATGAGCCTTTAGGTGGTTGTGTCTCCTCTCAACTTGTAAGAGAGCCTAGACATGAAAGTACAAGAGTCCATGTTTGGCCTGGTAGATTTTGGTCTTGTTTTGGTCGCACAAACCTATTTATCCCCATCTTTCTCCCTTTGGGAAAGTATTTAACATTCTGTTAGATTTTTACAGGGCCTTAAAGCTAAGAATCTGCCTTGAGTCTCATAGGAGACTTTAGACCTCTCAGCAATGCTAGAGCAATTAAGTTGGTGATGCTCAGTGGTGAGTGAAATATATTTTGCATTAAAAGATATGCATGAGTCTTTGGGGACCAAGGACTGCATGTTATGGTTTAGGAGAAGAATGACTTCTATAACTCTCATATACACAGATGAAGGGTGTTTAGAAGGCAATTAACCTGTGAGGTGCTATAGCTAAATGTGACATTACGGAATAGGGCCTGGTCTGAAGAGGTGGCTCACTGTGGGCATGACCTGCAAATGGACACCTCCTGCCCAGCTCTACCCATCATTCTCTGATTCCTGGACACCAAGATATGAGGACTGTCCTCTGCCAAGGACCTAGAACTGTGTGCCACTGCCTGGAACTCGTCAACCACACAAGGTCTGAGGCCTGTGAAAATGTGAACTGAAATAAATCTCTTCTCTCTTAAGTTGTGGTCTCAAGTGTTTTTTCCCAGTGATGACAAAGTGAATAAGACATTTCCCAAGTCTCACCTTCTGCTCCAGGTGTTGGACATTTATTTGATGTCATTGTGTTTCTGAATGGAGACCCTGTGAATAATCAGGAAGCCCTTTAAAAAGAAAAATAGCCACATTGTCACCTTGGGATGCTCTAATTTTTTCCAGTTGATCTATGCCCCTTTTACACAACCACAGATATCTCACTTGCTATGTAAGATTTACACAAATCCCAATGGCTTGGGCAGAGGAATATAATTTGAACACATCCATTCCACCTGCAAATAAGTGCACGCTTTAAGGATTGCTGTGTTTTATCTCATGAAATATATTTTCATGACACTTAGCCTATTCTTCAATTCAAGAAAAAATTAGACAAATAATAAAGAAAACACTCTCATGTACGGGTACATATGTTTATTTATTTACTTTTTTAAGTGAAGGTCCTTCTAGCTGAGCTACACAACTACAACCCATAGAACAAGGGGAAACTTTCATCTTACTGTCACAATTCCAGATGTTCCCCTTCGTTACTCTTCCCCCACAGCTGTCTTTTCTCCCCAGTCTGCTACAAAGTCTTATTTTTTTTCCTATGGCTTAGTATAACCATTCCTTCTATTCCCTTGATTCTAATAATTGAGCTTACTAAATTACTGTCCTTAAGAGGAACTCTCTTAGCAGCTATTAGGATAATGAAAGCTACTGGCTGCTCCACAAAGTTTAGCCAGTGCTCTCCTGAAGCTCCAGTGAGCCACAGCAAAGCAATCTGGGAACTTTGTCCTTCACAGTAATCTCAGGTTCAAGAAGGGAAGTGGCAAAGACGCATGGAGAGATTACAGCCTCGAGTTTACATGTGTTCAGTCGTTTCATAAACCCTCACCCAGACTTCTCTATCCCTCGCTGCATAACAGCCTGGTCATCTTGTGAGAACATTAGTATGTATTTCAACCTCACTTTGCTTACATATAATATGGGGCCAAGAAGGAGCTGCATGAAACCCTTAAGCTGTCTAGTTACAGTTTTATTTGGGCAATACCGTACTTGTTTCCCACAGAGCTTATATGTCAGTTAGGATTAGGATCAAGAGTAAGAAACAATTACTTGACTATGAGGGCTTAAATGCTGAAGTTTATTTCTCTCACATACAAAACATTTCACAAAACAGGCAGCACTAGCTCCACGGCCAGCAGGTTCCAAGCTCCATCCAGTGCACCCCCATATCTTTGAGGGTTGATTCTACCTTCTGGGCTAGAATCTAAGATTGCTGCTAGAGCTTTGGCCACTGTGTCCCACTGCAAGCTAAAGGAGGCAATGGGAATAACAAGGAAAAAGAGTCAGGCTGAGGTTGCAGAAACACGCTCCCAAACCACACCACAGATGCGGGACACTGCACAGGTCGGCGGAGCTGTCACAACCTGGAGACTGCAGAACCAGAAAACTGTCACCATTTCAGAATCACCCACTTTTGCCACGATCTGAGAAGTGTCAAGTCAGAAAACCTGTGAATAAAGCAAGAAGCTGATGATTTATGACAGCGAAGTGGAAATGTCCAGTACTTCCTTTCTTTCTATATAACTCAGTTCCTGATCAAAGCCACCAACAATGACTCGAAAGGCCCTAAGTCATATTTGGGACCCAGAAAATAAAGTCATCTGGAACATGTACATCTGTCATCCCAGGATCTATGCAATGGAAAGGCACACATGCAGCATTAGGGAAGAAAGTTGTGTGAGCTGATCTCTATTGCTTTCCTTCCCAGGATAATACCATGTGTATTCGACTACCATTACAGGCATCTTTCTCGAGAGAAATGGAAAGCTCGTTCTAATAAAAAGACCTTCTGCTGATCAAAGATATCCTTAGCTGGCAGAACTTGACAGGAATGGAAATGAGAGAACTGCAATGTGATTACAAAGCATTTGACCTTTGAATCATGCTATATTCAAAAGCTAGAGGAGAAATACAGAAAGCAAGGGTATAAAATGAAAATGGTATCATAAAATGATATCATTGTTTTCTGTATTGAGAAATGCCTGAAATGTACATGCTGCTCTAAGTTTGAGTTGTTTCCTTAATCATCTTCTTTATCATAAGTTTCAGTTCCTTCCTTAATCTTCTTCTTTATCATTATAATTCTACCTTGGATTTATAAGATTCCCACCGTATCATCCATTTGTCTTCATGGATAATCTTATTTAAAATTCACTGGATCACATCTCTATGTGGTAAGCACACCCTAGTTTCTATTTTGTGTGACACGGAGACATTAACGAGCTTATCCAAGGTCACACAACGAAGCTGAAGGACAAGATACCAAAAGAAAGTGCCAGCTCATGTCTGAGTGCCAAAGACATTTTCCAACTGCAAATGCTGACAGAAACACACACTGCTTCAGATTGGGCTGTAAAGGAGAAATCAACCTATTATCAAGGACTAAACAGTTTCCTATTGATATTCTCTTTCATTTATGTTTCATTTCTTTTGGGCTTTGAGGTCTCAAATTTGATTTTCAGGATCAGTTAATCAGGCAAGAGTTTTCTCTGCAAATATGGTATGCGTGCAAGGGATGGGTATCTGAGTAGAAACTGGAATAAAATTAAATGTCTAATTTCTCAAAATGATAAAATTAGCCATTTAGTTTTATTTGCAAAGCCTCTGTATTCCAAATTTAGTTCCTCTGAGTCTTGGGATGCATGCAGACTTCTTTGTTTGGTCTATAAAAATCATTATCCATGTATTTTCTCCACTGTTAAAAGCAAAGAAAACTTTAACATGAAATCTGGAAAAAAAAAAAAAAACCCACCACATGAATATGTTTAAATTTGATCATGTCAGGGAGAGGCTGAACATAACGCTTCAAATGCCACTTTGGGGCCCGCCCAATAGCTCAGCGGACTAAGGCGCCTTCTTAGGCAGAGTGCAGCAGCTGGGGTTCCATCCCTGGCATACTGTGCCAGCTCCACCTGTGGGGTGCACTAAGATTGACACTGGGTGTGGTGGTGTGCACCTGTAATCCCAGCACTTTGATAGGCTGAAAACAGGAGAATCACTACGAGTCCAATCTATGTAGTGAGACCCTACAGAGCTTGTAGACCCTGTCCTAAATACAAAAAACAAAAAAGCCACTTTGGTCACTGAGGATCTATATAAACTGGGAATAATTTGACCTTTCTAGATCTCAAATGTTTTCATTCATAAAATAAGGACAATGACTAAATGATCATCCAACTTGTAACTTCACGGTTTCCAGTTCAACATCTACATTAAAATGTCAATTACATTCAAAATCTGAAACTATATCACTTTAATTCTTATTTCCCTTTTGCTATAATAACCAACTAAGTAAAATAAGTACTTGGGTAAATTTTACCATGTAGGGGATTTACAAGATGAAACAAATAACTTCCTACATAGCCTCGGCATTGGGGCCAAAGCCTGGCCAAAAACTAAGGGCGGTCAAGAGAGACGACCATCAGGTCTCCATTCTACTCCGCTTCCTCCCCACTCAATATCTGACCCAATACCTGACACTCAGAACCTAGAAGAAGAGCGGTTCACCCTGGCTCGCAGCGTCAGGACATTCAGTTCACAGTCAATGGGCTCCAGCATAGGAGCATCATGGTGGAAGGCCAGGGTGCACCACAGGGACTTAGTGCCCAGCAAGCAGCTTACAGATCAAGGCAGCAGTTCCAGTAAGGAAGGGACCAGAGCGAGGCTTCCTGTCCCACCCCTGCCACCCACACAGGCACATCCGGAAGTGTGCCTTACTGTACCCTGGAGGGCTTCCAGACCAATGAACTAATATCCCACCTTGACACCCCATCTTCAATCCTGCCCTGTATTGAAATAGTAACAGCAAAAGGAACCTTAATAACTATTACAAAATCCCAGTGTTTTCAACAGTTCCAAGTCCCTTGTGGATGGGACATCATGAATCCCACAAATTAATTTTCTCATCTCACAGCACACATCTTACAATTATAATTTATTTCCCTTCAATAGATTTAGGCTTTGAAAACCACATGACCTTGCCTGATTTAGCAAGATTTATTCCTCTCTCCCTATCATACATTTTCTTACCGCACATTTTTGATTTTCACTAGGACACATGCACAGCTAGACCAGGCTCAGTGGGAGACTCCAAGACTAACCCAGATTCCTGCAAAGACACTGGAGTAGAGGATGCCCTCCTTGTCCCCCAGACGTAGAGGATAAGGTAAATGCATGCGCTCATCTTAGAAATAGCAGCTTGCAAGAGGCTTGGACTGATAGATGTCACAGAAGGGGGGTGAGAGTAGAGGAGAGACACCAAGCCCTGGATGACAAACTTGCATGGTTAGCAAGCAGGCTCACACAACAGGACTTTGCAGAAGAAACTGTACCTCCATTAAATGAGTTTAGTCAAACGGTGTCAAGTCTTTTCTCCAATATTTCCTGCTGGCTATGAGCTACAGCAGTCAAGTGCTTGGACAGAAGACCTCCCTGGAACCAACTCAAAGAAGAAAGACATCCCCATTGGCTTTGCTTTTACATGAGAACTATATTATCCTAACTAAAACTCAGAACATCCTTGAAGCTGTTGTCATTCAAACCTAATTGTGAAGGGCCTGCAAGATGGCTCAGCGGTCTAAAGTGCCTCCTTAGGCAAGCTTAGGCAACTGCAGGGACCACAGTTCGATCCCCAGCACCACATGCTGCACCAGCCCCACCCCCAGGGCAGGCAGAGCTGGGCCACAATATTTAAAAAAAAAAACCTTAATTGTGAAAGCTGTTAACCACTCATGGATAAAGCAAACCTATTTGCAGATAGATTTCACTTTTCATGTTGCCCTCCCAAGCCTAGCACATGTTAAGAAATCCGCATGTCTTTATTTATTTGAGGTACTTTCCCAGCAAGATTTTGCTTTCCAGAAAAATATTTCATAGACTCCGCACCTGAAACACCAGTTAGGTCAAAATCAAGCCTATATTCAGTTCTCACGTTCTTGCTGATGTGCCTCCGGGGGATGGATGGTCTTCCTCTAGGTTTGCCCTACTGGAAAATACGTACATAATCTCACAAAAACGCAGGCTATTGCCATGGAAATGAATGAGAGGCAATAAATATATCATTATGAGCAGCATCTTATCTAGTGGGTGGGTAACGATAGCTCTTCCCATCTACAGCCTCATGGCGATTTGCACAGCATTAACTTCTGAGTCCCCCTCAATGCCCTAGGGAAGAGGCCAGTTTTGCACCAGTACTGCAGATGTGGCTACTCAAAGAGCGAGTATGGGATTCGCCTCAGGTTACTGAGAGAGTAAGAACTAAATGCTAGGCAGCCAGTACTTCCACCTCAGCTTCTGCTGCTTAGCAATGCCACCAGGTTCTCTTCCTCTTCAGAGCAAAACACCTTCACAAGACCAAGTGCAGAGGACGTGACAGGGAAATAAAATATATGCTGGATTTTGTTGGTTCCTCCAGGAAAATCCTTACATTTCTGTTTACATAAAGTGAATCTAGTTCCCCCAGGTTTAGGAAGGGGGACAGAGGAGAATGAGTCACACAAAATGCACTTGATGACAGAGCAGAGTGCGCGCGCACCAGGCGCAGGTCTCTCCACGCACGCCTGCCTTTCCCGGTTGACTCCTCGGCCTGCCTCCAGCCTTCTAGCTTTTCTTCCACACTTAGAGGAAGAAGTGTCCAGCCCCTTCCCAGCTCATCTGCTGCATCCTCCCTACTCCTATCCAGCCTTCCTGGTCAGCATTTCCATTCCACCTCTTTCCTCTGCGTCTAGCCTAGTTCTGCATCTGAGAAGTCAGTTGAAGGAGACAGAACGTCTTTCACTACTTGACTTTGTTGCCCCTTCAGATTTTTCTCAAATTGATTTTAATCCTTTGACTGCCAAAACTTCTGGGTTCTGCTCTCTGTCCAATTTTCCATCAAAATATCTCTTTTTAAATCCTGTGATTGGAGATAGCCGTGAGCCTCCTCTTTGGAATACTGCCAGTAACTCTTCTTGCCAAGTGTAATGGAAATTTTTACGCTTTCACCCTCTCCAGCTTCTGTATGATCCAGTAACAATATGGCCAACCATCAACTTTTCCTGCCTTTATTTCCAATTTATAATCTCTTGGTTGTATTCCCACTTTGTTCCTTCTCTCAGCTCAAGGTCTCTGTCCTCCTCCAAGGATACTGGGCTTCTTCAACTTCCCTACATACCTTCTCATTGTTACCAACACATCTTCAGCAGAACGAGTCACATCTCCACTTCCTCTCTGGCTCTCACATTGAATCTAGTTCAGCATTTCCACCAACTTGTAAGGCGACCTCTGTGGGAGGTGGGGGAGGGGTGAGATGTTATAATTTGTGTCTGGTTGTCTCCCGAAAGCCTCATGCAGTCATGGGGCAGGGACTTCTAGACCTTGAGATTAACTCATGATCCACTGGGATTATGGGTCTTAGTACTGCTGAGATTATGGGTGTGAGTGTTACACCCAGCCTGAAGTGGAAAGCCTGAGGTGGAGCACCTGAATGTAGTACAACAGAGACATAGAGGCAGTCTCTCTCTGTTGCTGTTGCTGGTTTTGTTGCCACTGTTGCTGTTCTGTTATCATGAACTGCTGCTCTCTGCCATGTGCCACTCTGCCTTGTAGCCAGCCAAGTACGGACTAAAACCTCCAATAACTGTGAGCTAAATAAACCCTTCCTTCCTTCATTCTAGGTGTCAGCAATGAGAGAAGAGTATTTGTCCGAGCAATGAGAGAAGAGTAACTGAGACGGAGGCACAAGACTGCCTTACCTTCTCCCTTGTTCTATTGTGCCTTGAACCACAGGATAACCAATCAGACTGTCCCAGATTCCTTACTGAGTTATTCTAATTACAGGTAGAATTATTACACCTAGGATAGGCCCAGTGTCCTTCCTTCCTTTGCTTTGCTCCTTTATAGGTTAAGTACAAGCTTTTAAAAAAAAAGTGTTGATTTTACAATCTGCACTTGAAGATGTGTTGTTTTAAACATATAATTAAATTGTCATTGTGCACACTAATAGGCTTATGCTGGAGAAAACAGACTATAACCCAAATGATAATAAGCGTAATAACAGTATTTGTATTATAAGATGCTTCAAACCATAGGGGCTTTTTGCTGTCTTTAAAATTGTTTGCACTTAGAGAAAGTACTGTCATTTTAGTACTTATTTTCAAATTATTCTGTTTGCAACAGATTTTTTAGGGCAGAGAATTCCATTCTCATTAGAACAAATAATAAAAAGAGCAGCATGTAAAACATACTGTCCAAAGTAAGAAAACCACTAACATACAACCATTACCTCCATCCCTAACCCGACCCCCTGCTTCCTACACAGGTCAATTTTTGCAGAAAGGTACACAGTGCACTCAGTAGCAGGACATCAGATAATTCTATAATGACTTTGACTCTGTCGCAACAATTTAAACAAAAAAGCAAGCTAAATGCCAGTGGAATAACTGGCATTTCAAATTATTCTGCTTGTAATGGATTTTTAGACCAGCAAGAGCTCACATGTATCTTCAAATCTCAGCATGAGAAGGACATGAACAGAGACAATGCCTGTGCATTCTGAACCTGGGTCTTCAGTTCTTCACTGAAATGGCCCGATGTGCAGAGAAGGTTCCTTGATTATTTGGGTGATAATTCTAGGTCATAACTCAATGATAGCTATTAACCATCATGATCCTCAAAGTAGACAAACAAATACCTTCCAGAATATTCCACGAACCAAACATCCTACTAAGGAAAAGTCAGAAATTTGTCTGTGTGTACTTTTCAAACATCTGTTAAGAGTTTTAAATATGAAAGTGAAAATCTACCTTAAAAAATAGTTTTATACATCAAAACTTTAATGCTCCAAATGATTAATACGTGTAGTTCAGTCAAAAATTAAAAATTATGAGCAATTCAGCGCCTAGTGTTATTTAAAGCAGACCATGTGGAGAAGGAGGTGAGAGCTTATTATGCTTGGCTTACAGGAGATAAAAGCTTAACATAGCTTCTAAAAGTCCATTCATAATCGAATATTCTCTCACAGATGATAAAAGCAAAGCCCAGAAAGTCCAAATGACTTGTCCAAGGCAAAGTATTGTGTTAGTCTGGATTAAAACAAATTTCTTTAGTAACCAATGCCAAAGTCTTTACTCTCTGCCCTATTCCTTTTCCAAAACATTCAACATTCTTTTTTTTTTAAATACAGGGTGTCCTTACACAATTCAGATTCACAGTGATCCTCTTCTCTCAGCCTCCTTAGTGCTGGGATTACAGGCATGAACCACCACACCTAGTTTCAGAGTCAACACAGTGTGCCCAGGATTCCTGGGCCCGCATGGCAGGCAGTACGCGGGATCAAACTCGGGAACTTGCACATGCCAGGCAGGTATTTATGTTGCAGAGCTGTCTCCCCAGCCCTCAACATTCATCTTGATTGCTGGCTCAAATTATTGGCCTATTATACAGATAGTTACATTTCTTCTACATAAATAACACAAGAATTCTTTCCAGAGGCCAGTTTCTGAGTTGACTATTACATTTTATTATTGTCCTTGCACTGGGGATGACTTGCAGACAATAATAAATGAGTAGGCACTGCTTTTAGGTGAGGACATCCTCATTATCCAAGGAAAGAGCCCAGTGTGGAGACCGTGATACCCCTCCTCCAAGCCCAGCATGCACTGGTTCTGGGGCACTCCGTGTGACAGCTTAGCCCATGTCTCTGGGTTACAAGACCATTTCCTGGTGCCCTCTGATGTGTCCTCAGAGGACCTTTCCTTCTTTGCCCACCATTACCATCTGCCTATCATCATCTATTGAGCAGCCCCATGAGAGACTGTGACAAGGTGACCTCACTGCATTTGTGTGTTTCCTACACACAGTCCCCACTTTTTGTCCAGCTACAAGAACAAAGCCAATTGCCTGCCAAGCCCCAAAGATTCTAC
>PVKN010009727.1:0-23422 GCA_004027915.1 Capromys pilorides
TTATTTTATTTTATTTATTTATTTGTTTGCTTGTTGTGTTTGTTTGTTTCTTTATTTTATTTATTTTGTGGCTGGCTCAGCCTGCCCTGGTGGTGGGGGCTGGCGCAGCATGTGGTGCCGGGGATCGAACCGCAGTCCCTGCAGTTGCCTGAGCCTTCCTAAGCAGGCGCTTTAGACCACTGAACCATCTCGCCGGCCCCACATTATTGAACTTCTAAACATGACTCATACCAGATTCCAAAAATGTCTGAAATCCTGAACAGGTCATGCATTCATCAGAGAAAATATGACTTACCAAGAGCTTTGCAGCTTGAACTCGAACCACCCAGGAACCATCACTGACCATATGACAGATCTTTCCAAATGCATCATCAACTAAGCGAATTTCTTCGTTAGAGGAAGGGATGGGGACAATACTAAATTAAAAGGGAAGAAGTAACACATGACAAAACACGACCAGTGAAAATCAACACACAGAGAATGACAATGTAATCGCTCAAATCTTAAAATAATGGGGAAAACATGATGCAGTAAGTCCTAGTATAAATAAATCATTCTGGAAGTGTCAGCCAACTTTTTCGGTTCCATTGCAAATTCTCAGTGTTTTACATAAGAGTACGTAACCTCCCCAAAGGTTCAGCTATTCATGCAGAGATCAGTAACTTGGGGCTGGGAGGGTACCTCACTAATATACCCCATGCCTTGCATATGTAGGCATAGGAAGAAAAAAAGCAACACCTAGTCACCACAGTATTCTATGGCCTTCAGTTTATTACCTCTCGTAATTGAACTACTGTCAATGTAGAACTCACAAAAGTTTCCAAAAGAGGCAAGCTCCAATTAGGTCATGTGTTCGGTGTGCACACAAACATGTGCTTAAAGTCCAGAAAAACTACCGGTGGAGCCTATCTCTGTACACGTTTATCATCTTGTTCTGGTTTTGAGATTTTAGGAAAGAGTTTAAGGAAAAGAACCAGATGTCTTAATTTCCAGAGTTTGTGTTGTTCCCTGAGGCCACAATGCCCTCCAGAAACCTGACCACACTTCTCTAGAGGTGGCTATCTGCACAGTGGAAGGAGAAAACAATGGCTTAGCAACGCACCGAAGGCAGCTTACACCGCACTAACCTTTCAGGATAGAGCTGGCTGACAACCCAGATAAGCTGGACGGCAGCGCTGCGCACCTGCTCATAGTCATCAGAGAGCAACTTACATGCCTGCAGAGGAGGAGTCCAGAGGTTATCAATCCCAAAGCTTCCCAGGAGACGCTCAAACTGCTTTACAGTGAATACAGGTTGACTGGATGAGGACAGCAACCAAAATGCACGCGTGGCTTCAACCTGGCCTGTGTCTGTCCCTCGGGGGTTCTGACTATCCACCCTCCCAGCCCACCGCTGAAAGCGGAGCCACAGGCTAACAGACCTAAAATTGCACCAAGCCTCACAAAGTCCCCTGGCAACCCAGGTCCCATTCTCAGATGCAAATACCAAGCACAGGCTTTCCCCTGTCTATAAAACCAAAGCACACATCTGTGTTCGTTTTGGTTTGAAAACAATGGGCTGTCCAACCTATTCTCTCTGCTTGAATATCCCATTTCCTTCCTACTCAGACTTCTGAGCTCCAGGCCTTTATAACTATCTATGGCCTAGGGGCCAAGGAGATAGTTCCGTGGCACAAGAGCCTGACTGGCAAGTGTAAGATCGTGAGTTTGAACCCTGGTCCTGCAAAAAAAAAAAAAAAGTAACTATTTATGGCCTAAAACTCTCTTCATGGATGTGCCATCAACCTTTCGAACTGAAAGGTTTAGGGAATATAACTAAAACTCATTACAGAACCAAGTTCTAAGAGATGGGGATATAGCTCAGTGGCCTAAGTGCCTGCCTGGCAATTCCTAAGTTTGATCCCTGGTACCACAAAAAAGAAAAAGAAAGAAAGAACAAAGTTCTATCATATACTAATCTCGATCCCTCTATCGCTCTATCCTATTTTGAGGCCCTTAACATCTCTTATCAAATAAAAAAAAAATCCTTTGCCTACAAAACATGGCAGTCTCATGCCTCAAGCATCCAAATGAGTGAATAATTTTCTTTCCTCTCTGTCCTTCCTCTAAAGTATGCTCTAGTTACTTGGCTTCTCATATCATTTCCTATAGGAAGAAAAGGTGGTAGTTAACCATACACAAGCACTTAAACCACTCTACTTCATCTTGTGAAAGAATTGGTAAGCTAATAAAATCTAACCTCTGAGCATGACTTTGGGTTAGTTATCACTAGTTTTACTTAATTATTATACTAGATTATTAATCACTAGATTCATTCAATTATTCTCTAAAAATACTGCCTAAGGCTTTTTGGCTTAGGCTGCCAATGAGCTTTCCCACGATCTCACTATGCCATTTTTATAACACTACATTAGTGTGACATCTTTCCATATAATCCCACGGTCACACAGTCACTTCCCATAGGAAACCTAGCTCATGAAGTAAGGTGCCAGAGGTGACTCTATGTGCAGTCCAACCAGAGAGTAATCAAACCAGACTACCAACCACTGTCTTCCTTCTAATCACTATGCTTTCCCTCAAGCTCACAGAAGCCCCAAGGATGGCTGGCTACAATGCCAACTCTTTTTCCCATGTATTAGAGGACTCACACAGTTCACATTTTCTCCTTCAAAGTATGCTCTGGGTATGATGCACATTAATCCCCACTAATACTGTCAGTACTGCTCAGCTAAACGCCCTATGCTCTCAAATTCAGAGAACCAGCGTGCCCCTCCCAGCTTCATGACACATCCTCCCCTCCCAGACAATAATCAATTAAAGTACCTGATTGTAAACTGTTTGGTGTAATTTCATTCCTCTTTCGTGGAGCTGCAACTGCATAATGAACATAATTTTGTGTGTGGAAAAAAATCAGTATTTCCAAAGTTTCCCCTTGATCTCAGATATTTTCCCACATTGCATCGTAATACGGTACTCCCTTGCCATTGTCAGTGTTAGAAGAAAGAAACTTAACCAAAGATTTTCAGTGTAAGTACCCAAGTAGTGAATAAGACAAATTTAACCTAGACTACCCCAAAGATATGAGAAAAATATGAAATGGTGGCAGGAAAGTTATAAAAGAGGGCTGAGGGGCCGGCGGGATGGTTCAGTGGTCTAAAGCGCCTGCTTGGGAGGGCTCAGGCGACTGCGGGGACTGCGGTTCGATCCCCGGCACCACATGCTGCGCCAGCGCCACCACCAGGGCAGGCTGGGCCAGCCACAAAATGAATAAATAAAGAAACAAACAAACACAACAAGCAAACAAATAAATAAATAAATAAAATTAAAAAGAAAGAGGGCTGAGGATGCAGCTCAATGGTAAAATGCTTGCCTAGCATGACCAGGCCCTGGATTCAATCTCCAGAACTGGGAGAGAAAAGACTGATGTACATGTCCACAATCCCAGGACTTGAGAGACTAAAATCAGCTCGGAATGTTGTCTCAAAAAAGAAAAACAAAGGCAAAATGCCAAGAAACAAGCTGTTAAATGTTTACCACTACTTCCTCCTAAACTGTACCCTCTCCCGGTAGCTTTCATCTACCAAGTCACATTTCTCCTTGCTGGGAACAGACAAACAGAGGAGGAATTTGACTTGGTATCATATTATAAAAGGTATATATACCCAGAGGTGGTGGGGCACAGAGCTATAATCGTAGCACTCTGGGAAGCTGAGGGAGAAGGGCAGCAAATTTCACCCTAGCCTAAGCAATTCAGTGAGATGCTATCTCAAAATAAAAAGGGTCTGAGGACATAACTCAAACTAAAGGCCCATGTTTCAATTCCTAGTATTGTGGGGAAAAACATACAGCTTATATATCTGTCAGTGATACAGAAGAAAGCTACCACAGAAAACATACTTGCTATAAAGGAATATGTGTCTTTTATTTCTGTGAGGGCAACACCCACACCTTCCTAAAACTATACACACCAGGTGTATGTGGGGAGATTCAGAATGTCTCCAAGATAGCACTAGCCACGAACTTTTCTAAAAACACACCACCTGTAGTGGTACATGTCTGCAGGCCCAGCTACTGAGGAGGTTGAGGCAGGAGGGCCACATGAGAGCCAAGATCTCACGGCCAGCCTGGACCACACACGAAAATCTCGTCTCTTGGGCCGGCGAGATGGTTCAGTGGTCTAAAGCGCCTGCTTAGGAAAGCTCAGGCAACTGCAGGGACTGCGGTTCGATCCCCGGCACCACATGCTGCGCCAGCCCCACCACCAGGGCAGGCTGAGCCAGCCACAAAATAATAAATAAAGAAACAAACAAACAAACACAACAAGCAAACAAATAAATAAATAAAATAAAATAAAATAAAAAGAAAATCTCGTCTCTTTACTAAAAAAATGCGAACAGTCCCAATTAGTTTCTATAATCGCGTTTACCATGGCTTTGATAGCTGCTGTTCTGACGCGTGGATCTTGGTCACTGAAATAATCCCCTATAATCTTCTGAACATCTCTGGCAGTTAGGCCTTCTGTTTCTTTTGTGACATTTTTCTCTAAAGAGCCAAGATTGCCAAGTAATTGCAGGCACTTATTCCTTACACCATGAGAGGTATCTGTCAGGTGCTGTAAAAAGAAAAGAAGCAGAAGAACATGATTAAGTTACACTTCAAAACAACAAAAGCACTGCGTCAACTCTGGGGATGATGTCAATCACTGTATTCTCACTAGTCTACCTCGCACGTATAGCTTGGATATCCACTTTTCCCAAAAAAACAAGAGTCTTTAGAAAACAATAGTCCTCCCCCCATTTATATTTCCCACAGAAAGCACTTGATGTTCTGTAGCGTGGACTTTACAACTTCACTCTAGGTTAAGAGTGGAGGTCTCAGGTAACACACTTTGCTAGCACACATTAGGGCAGTGTTCAATTCATAGCATGCACTCGTACACACACGTACACACACGTATACACACACACACACACACACACACACACACACACAGGGTCCCTGAATTACGGTAGGCGGTATGACCGAAATACATGGCAAGTGTTTACTTTTATTCCTATACTTTGCCCTCCAGCCACTGCACATGCAGCCCAACCCCTCAGGTAATCTCGAGTGGCCTGCCCAGTCATAAGACCTCACACAGCCAGCATGTATTTTTGTCATGTTGATTTTGCCAAAGATGCCACAAATATTTTCAACAAAGGGTTTTACTTTGGACCAGTGAAACTGAATGAAGACAAAGTTCTAGAGTGGCGTAGAATTGGCAATATCTGGTTCATCTAATCAGACACTGGTGAAGCTGCCATGACCTTGGAGGCTATTATGGTTTGTGTCCAGTGTTCCCCCAAAGCCACATGCAATCATGGGACAGCTTCTAGAGTTTGTGATTCTTTTATTTTTTTAATTTTGTTTTATTTTTCTTAAACCTCATTTATTTGTTTGTGTTATGGTCGGCTCAGCCTGCCCTGGGGGTGGGGCTGGCGCAGCATGTGGTACCTGGGATGGAGCCACAGTCCCTGCAGTTGCCTAAACTTTCCGACACAGGCACTTTAGACCGCTGAGCCAACTCACCGGCCCTGTGATTAATTCTTGATCCAATGCTGGGACTATTGGTGAGTGCTACACCCGTCCTGGGATGGATAGCTTGAACACAATATAAGGGAGAGAGACTACCCACCTGCCATCACCTCTGCTCCTCACTTGGCTCTTTGCTGTACTCCTGCCGCCATGAATGGCTGCCCTCTGCTTTGTGCCACTCCATCTTGGAGCCAGCCCAGTATGGTCTGAAAACTCCACAAACTATGAGCTAAATAAGCCTTTTCTTCCTTGATGTTGGGTGTCAAGTATTTTGTTACAGCAAGAAGAGAAAAGTAACCAAGATAGGGGCCAAACAGAAATGATGTATGGGCTGATTTTCGAGAAAAAATGGAATACTGATAACACTCTACAAACAGAAAATGAAACTGGAGACCACAATTGTCAAGGTTTGAAACTAATATTCGATACTTTCCTTTTTCTCATCAAACATAGGAAAGAAAAGTGATAAAATCAAGGCCTGCTATAAGAGGGAGTAAATAAACCTGACTGTGTTGTTGACCTGGGTTACGGGACCCACAGCCATGGTTCAGCTGTCTGGTTATGAAGGCAGGCTTGCTGGGCGCCAGGCAACCTTCGTGGGCCCCTCATCAAAGCTCACAAGGAATAACCTACAGCACTACAGCACTGAGGACTTCACGCGACACACTAATATCAATGACGGGGGAAAAAACCTGAAGAGTTGATTTATCAGAAAGGATGTAAAGTTCCTGACACTTTAGTAAACCTAAGAGAACAATTGTTTTAGCATTGCAGCTAAAGAGCCGTTGGATTATACCAACAGCTATTATACACATTTCTGCAAAGGTCACTAACCTTAGTTTAAGTGGAGTGTAGTACACACAGACTCTGATGCCTGGGGTGAAGCTTACATTGTTTGTTCTAGTAGACAGGAAAAACCTTAATGCTGGAGGCCACAAACATGGGCCTGTCCTGTAAGGGAAGGCTTAATCCAACTGAAAGAAATCCCTGAGAATGAATACCAAAAGATTTTGCCTTAATATATTTTCACTGCAGCCAACAGGATTTTATTCAACCCCCCTTTCAAGAAGATAGTCAAGCAAAGCATATTTTAAATAAGCTGTATTTCAAATGTTTAGAGTTACTTGTTCGCTGTTTTTTAGTTGGACTGATTACCTAGTTAGCAATACTGAAGTCATGATACCAACTATACTTTTTAAAAATATTTATTTGTTTAGTACAAGATCTCACTATGCAGCTCAGACTCACAGTGATCCTCCTGTCTCAGCCTCCCCAACCCTGCGATTACAAGTGTGCAATACCACGCTCAGTTTTGATGGCCAGCACAACACCCACAGTTCCAGAGCCAGCATGGTATGTGGTACTGGGGAACAAACCTAGGCCCTGTGCTTGCCAGGCAGGCTATTAGACCACCGAGCTATCTACTGAGTCGTTTTTTTGGACCTTTTGAGCCAGGGTCTCATTATGTAGTTCAGACTGGCCTTGAATTCACTATGTAACCCAGGCTGGCCTCAAACTCGCAGCAATCCTCCTGCCTCAGCCTCCAAAGTGCTGAGTTTACAGGCATGAGCCACCATATCCAGTAGTAAAATGTGTAATAATTATTCAGGAATGAGCAAAAATAGTAAGTGTACAGCCCAAAAAAATTTTCACAACGTGAACACACGTGCCACACGCGCGCGCACAGACACAGACAGACAGACAGACAGACAGACAGACAGACACACACACACACACACACAGAGGACAAACTTCTACATGAAGAAATGAAACATTACCAAATTTTAGAAACAGAGCTCGCGTCCCCTCTGAACATAACCACTACTAGCACCATCACCAAAACTGGCCACAAAGATTCTAATACATATTTATCTGTCTATTTGTAAGAGATTATACTGGAAAACATAAATCCTTTCTCCAGTCTTTGACTATTTGAATAATGCTACTATTATTCTTGTATGTGGGTTCTAGGATGCATGTTTACATTTGTTGTCAGTTGTACTCCCAAGAGTGGAACTTCTGGGTCACAGCACATGCGTGTACAGTATTCAACTCAAGAAAACACTATCAGATAGTTTTCCAAAGTGGTTACACTAATTTTCATTTACACTTCTCCCAGTGCCACGGAAGTCTTCTAGTTGTGCCACATCCATGTTAACACTTAGTACTAACAGTAGTTTTCATTTTAGCTGCTCTCACTAGCATTTTTTAAATATTGAATGATTGACTGATTGTACCAGGGATTAAACTCAGGACCTTAAGCACTTATTCCACTGAGCTATCTCCCTGGTCCACTTTTTTTTTATTTTAAAGAGAATAAAAATAATTTAAAAAAGAATTAGAAATACAGAATTTCAAGAAACAAGATAAGAACTGAACAATGGTTGTTATATTGCATATTGTCTTCAAAGTAGTTGTTCACATTACCAGATATAAGCATGTAAAAAAATTAAGCCTCACCAGCATTTTAAGCAAAGTACCAGGTCTCTCTCTCATATCTAGTATACTCCTGCCAAAATAAGCTACTTGTAAAGGGAGTCACACGGGAGCCGGCAAGATGGCTCAGCGGTCTAAAGCGCCTGCTTAGGCAACTGCAGGGACTGTGGTTCAATCCCTGGCACCAAGTGCTGTGCCAGCCCCACCCCCAGGGCAGGCTGAGCCAGCCATAAAAAACAAAAGGTCACACAAACTAAAAATATTCTCAAAACAATGAGATTATATGTAAGATAATGAAAACGGAGAACTCTGGCTTCCAAATATTTTTGTGACTAAAACCTACAGTAGGAAACATACAATGCACTGACAATGTATAGTATGCCTAAGGAGAGACACCTAGAGAAGGGAATGGGGCGGGGAAAGTGCAACCTAGTTAATTGACAACAGAAAGGCCAACACTAGAGCCCAATTTTCCCACATTTATTCAATCCAGTTCCCATTTCCCACGCAGCTGCACAAATTTCAGGATTTTGAAACTTTGCATGAAGACAGGCTTCTAATTGCTTTCAATAATCAATTCTTTATTTTTCCCCCAATAGTAAAGGCAGAATCCTTTATACAACTGAGCTACATCTCCTGTCACCCCCGTTTTTTGCTTTTTGAGACAGGGTTTCCCCATTGTAGTTCAGGCTGGCCTGAACTCACTTTGGAGAGCATTATCTCTTTTTTTCCTGGTACTAGTTGAACTCAGGACCTTGGGCTTGCCAGGCACATACCCATGCCACTGAGGTAGCTCCCCAGCCCTTATATATTAAAAAAGTAAAATTTGCTGGGATTGGTGGCACACGTCTGTAACTCCAGCACTCTGTAGGCCAAGGCAGGAGGATCACTGAATTCAAGACCAGGCTGGGCTACAAACTGAGCTCAAGGCCAGCCTGAGCTGCACAGTAAGATCCTGCCTCAAAAGGACAACAACAAAAAAAGGAAAATTAATATTCAAAACAAAAATCCTTTTAAAGCACACTGTTCCATACATGAAGAAAGAAAGCATGACAGCATGTCAGATACAGAGCACACACCTACATTCCCAGCTACTGAGGAGGCTAAGGCAGGAGGACTTCAAGTCTGAGGCAAGCCTGGACAACTTAGGGACACCCTCTCAGAACAAAAAAATCAAGAAAAACAACAGATATACTCAGTGGTAAAGCACTAAGTTAGCATGCATAAAGCCCTGGGTTTACTCTTCAGTACTGCAAAGAACACATCAGTAAATAAAACTACTACATTGTCCATAAATGCGCCACGAAACCATGAAAAGAGCAGGTGTGGTGGCACAGCCCTGTGAACCCAGCAACCAGCAGGCTGTGTGTGTCTTAGTCACACACAAAAAAGCTGGGCAGAGTAGCAGATGCCAGTAACCCCCGCACTCCTGAGGCTTAGGTAGAGGACCTCCACAAACTCAAGCCCAGCCTGAACTATACATAGCAGGATGCTGGATATTATCTCACAAAACAGAAATAAACTCACTAAAGCTGGATGCAGTGTCACATGCTAGTAACTGGGAGGCCAAGGAGTGAGGTCCACAAATTCAAGCACATCCTGGTCATGGTGGAACCTTGGTGAGCCCATGTCTAAACACTCTGGGACGTGCATCAGAGAAGGCCAAAGGTTCAATTCCCACCCAGTACCTACAAGTAAAACCAAAACAAAAATTTAAGCCAGGCAATGCATACCTGTAAGTCATGGGATTAAAGCAGGAAAATCTGAAGTTTAAGGCCAATCTGGGCTACATAGCAAGATTTCATCTCAAAATAAACAGCTACTTAGGAGAAGGGGAATAGGGCCAGCAAGATAGCTCAGCGGTCTAAAACGCCTGCTTAGGCAACCTTAAGTAACCGCAGTTTTTTTAACGATGTATTTATATTTAGTAAGGAAGTATCTCTGACTCATGAGTGACTGTACAGTTGCTACCACTACTGCAAATAATTTACTTGATTTTCAAGCAAATTAAAACCTAGCTTCTATTAAGGCAACCAGGCAACAATGAGGCAGAGCAAACCTATTAGAGTTTTACAAGGCCTGTCCTGTACAGGACGCCTTCAAGTGTCTGCAGAGCTATTTTAGTACCGTACACTTTGTGGAGCCATTAAAGTGCTATCATTTTTTATATTAACAGAGTAGGCAACCACATCTCCAATAATAAGAGCAATCTGTGTCAAAACTAAAAATAAACTAAGCCAGGCATGGTGACGCACATCTGTGATGCTACCACCCTGGAGGGCTGAGGCAGAAAGATGACAAATTTGGGTGGGGGAGATAGCTCAGTAGAAAATAAGTGCTTGCCTGGCAAGCGCAAGGGCCGGAGTTCAATTCCTGGTTCTGCAAATAAATAAATAAACAAACAAACAAATAAAATCACAAATTTGAGCCCAGCCTGGACTCTTAGCAACTTGGAGAGACCCTCAATAGTTCAGTTCCATGGGGTTCATAATCCCCAGGACCAAAAAATACATAAACAAGCTAATTAACTAAGCAGCCAGTTAAAAACTTTTCCTAATAAAAACATTCAATGGATAAGTATATCATAAAAACCTGATAAATGGATAAATAAGACAAAAATACCTTCCTAATTCATTTAGCTTTGGTATAAATTGTTCCTAACCACAGACAGAAATCCTGTATACAAATGAATACCCTCTTCCGACAAGCCACACATCACATCTGGGTAGAACTTTATTTGGGGTCAGGGGCATTGCTGGGATCAAATGGAGGGCCTAGCAACTGCTGAGAAAGCACTCTGCACCAAGCTCCATTCCTGATCCCGATTTTACATATGCTAAAAGCCTTATATGTCTATGTAAGTTTCTGGGTTGGGTGCTTAATGATTTTTCCATATTAATAAAGGAACAGAAAAGAAAACAGGAGTTAAAGAGGAGGATGCAGACAACTAGGCCACCACAAAGCCTTATAAACAAAGACAGATTTTTGTTCACTCAAAAAAATTTCAAACGCAGACAGCAGAAGACTCCCAACTTCAGCTGTACAGATGCTACACCAGGAAAGAATACTAATATCCAGGCCAAAAATGTGAGCCGTGTCTCTCATCTCACAATTGAGGATTAGCTGTCCAATACTTCAAAGACTACAGTGCCACCAAAAGAATACAACTCCTTTTGGTTCCAGCCCTTCAAACATTTATCTTTCATCTCTTTTGATGAAAGCCTTTGTAACAGGTGTGAGGCGCTATCTCGTTACAATTTTAACTTGCGTTTCCCTGATGATTAATGATCCTGTTTTTTCATGAACCTGTTGGGCATTAGTATGTTTTTTTCAGAAGCATCTGTTCAGGTCCTTTGCAGGTATTTTACTTGGGTCATTAGGTTTTGCTCTTGCACTAAGTTTCTTATATCTTGTGGAAATTAACACCTCTTCAGGTGTATCGTTTGCAAACATCTTTACCTGTAACTTTATTTTGTTTCTTATGCTATGTTTCTGTTTTAGAGTTTGACACAATCCCATCTGTATACTTTTTATTTAGTGCCCAAATCCTCAAGGTCACATCCAAAACAATCATTACCTAGATCAATCTAAAGGAACTTTCCCAGTGTCTTCTGGAGTAGTCTTACAGCTCCAGATCTTAGTGTTTAATCCACGGTAGCTTATTTTTGTGAGGGATCCCCTCCTCCCAGGCTGCATTTCGGGTGGGTCTAGGGATCAAACCTCCCACCCCTGTGCCTGACTGAGATTACAGGCACAAGCGCTTAATCCTCTGAGCTATCCTAAAAGCCCTCAATTTTAGCTTATTTTTGTGTAGGGCATAAGATAAAGGCCTGGGCTGGCAAGATAGTTCAGCAGACTAAGAGCCTGCCTAGGCAAGCACAGGAACCTGGATTCGATCATGGCACCACAGGCCATGCTGCCCACGCCCCTAGGTGCACTGAGCCAGCCACCAAGTCCCTGCCTATAATCCCAGCACACACTGGGGTAGCTGAAAACAGGAGGATCACTGCGAGTCCAAGCCGCGTAGTGAAACCCTGTAACAAACACATGAAAAGGAAAAAAGACAAAGGCCTCACTTCATTCTGCATTCTGTGGATCAACAATTTCCCCAGCACTATTTACTGAACGCAGCATCCTTTCCCCATTGTGTGTGGCTGCCATGCAATGTGTCAAAAATCAATCAATTGCCACCAAAAAAAAAAAAAAAAATCAATTGCCACAAACATATGGGCAGGCTTCTTATACTGTTCCACTGGTAACTGCAGTTATTTTTATGTCAGTACCATATTGTTTTGATTATAATCATTATAAAATAGTGTGAAATCAAAGAAGGCAACATGGATACAGGACAGTCTTTTTGATCAAAAAGTGTCTTCTGTAGTTTCATAGAAACTTAAGGGTTTTCTACTATGATAAATGTTAAAATTCTGATTTTTTTTTTTTTTTTTTTTTGTCTTTTTGAGACAGGGTCTCGCTATGCAGTTCAGGCTGGCCTTGAGCTCACTTTTGTAGCCCAGGCTGGTCTTGAACTCGCACAGATCCTCCTGCCTCAGCCTCCCAAGTACTGGGACTACAGGGGTGCACCACCACACCCAGGTGCTCTTTCTTTTCGAGCAGTTCTTCTCTTTCACAATACAAAAACACATAACGCTTCACAAATGAACCTGAGCCCTCGCGCTTGCCAGGCAGCTGCTTAGTCTCCTGAGCTATCTGCCTAGCACATCTTTTAAAAAAATTTCTTTTTGTCATTTCAAATAATTCAGCTGTGTGGCTTTTTGTTTTTTCAGTGTTAGTGCCCCACAGATTAGCTTTGGGAGAGTAGGGAGTTTTTGGGAGTCATTTTGTTGCCTTGTCTTCTCATGTATCTATGTGTGTGTGCATGCGCGCATGCATGTGTGCACATTTGCATGTACACGCTGAGCTTTGCAAGTCAATTATAATGGCAAGCGTTTTCAGCATTTTTTTATTTTTTGAGATAATCTTGTTTGCTAAGTTGCTGAGCTCTCTGCCCAGCCCTTTTTTTAAAAAAATTATTTATATTATTATTATTATATTTTTTTGCGATACCAGGGACTAAACTCAGGACCTTGCATTTTCTAGGCAAGCACTTACTTCACTGAGATACCTCCCCAGGCTTTAAGTTGCTGAGCTTCACTCGAGCGTGCGATCCTCTTTGCTCACCTCCGGGGTGCTGTGACTCGGGAGGAACCTCCGTGCCCTGCTGATAAGTGAGTGTGTTTAAGGACCTCATGATCCTGTAGACTCCTAAGAGAAACCCAGTGTGTGCTAGTACACTTCATGCAGGTAACAGAAGTGAGGATGAAGTATAAAAGCTGCTCAGAGAAAAGAGTGAAAAAATGTTTGGCAGTGAGAGAAGTGGTAGGGAGACCACTCTGGAGACGTTTTCCTTGAGAGTTTGGGTTTTTTGGGGGGAGGGCACAAGGAGTTGAACTCAGGACCTTGAGCTTGCCAGACAGTAGCTGTGCTGTCAAGCTATATCACTAACCCTTCATTTGAGTTTTAAAAGACAAATGATAGTCAATTAAGTTGGTAAAATTAGTGTTTCTTTTCTTTCTTTTTTTAAAATTTTTGAGACAGGGTCTCACTATATAGTTCAGGCTGGCTTTGAACTCATTGTGTAGCTCAGGTGGGTCTCAATCTCCTCAATGATCCTCCTGCCTCAGCCTTCTAAGGTGGTGGGATTATTGGCATATGCCATCATGCTCGGAGATTAGTGTTTCTTAATTAAAACTATTTCAGTTTTTCAGAGGATGAACATGAGGTCTGTGAGTAGTGTTTTTTTTTTTTTAATTTTCAGACATTTTATTTTTTTATTTTTTATTATTTATATATTTATTTAACAGCCGGCTCAGCATGCCCTGGGGGTGAGGCTGGCGCAGCATGTGGTGCCAGCGCAGCATGTGGTGCCGGGGATGGAACCTCAATCCCTGCAGTTGCCTAAGGTTTCCTAAGTAGGCGCTTTAGACCGCTGAACCATCTCGCAGCCCTGAGTAGTGTTTCTTAATAAAGTTATTTTAATTGTTCCAAAATTGGGATGTGGGGCAAGAGGGTGGGGCTTAAGCTACGTAGGGGGAAGGTTTTCTAAGAGAAATGTTAACTGTGTCCATACTTCAGTATCTTAGGACATAGTAGGAAATGAAGCAAAGGTGATATAAAGTATGGACAGAGAAAGCACTTTAGGCAGAGTAGCATACGCAAACATTCTGTGGCAGGGGAGCATATTATGCAGAGCAAATGAAAGACACAGGTAAGGCTAGCACAGTGGTTCTCACCGCGTGGCCTTGTAGGAATCTCTAGGTCTCTCAGTGGCATCCATTGTACCTGGGAGAAACGGCTGCAGGAATGAGGAAAAGACAGACAAGAAGACAAGAGCTGGCTCAGGTGGTGATTCCTAGCCACAATATGGACATACACGTGACACAACGTTGCCTAGTGACTAATAGCCAACATTAGCCAGTCAGGATGCTTATCTAAGGACTGAGGTAGCTCATCAGCTTTAGGCCCCGAGGCCTAGACCTGCCTTCATATGTCTGACTGATTTTCCAGCTCCAAATCCAGTGTGGTGGTGAAGACCTGTAATCCTAGAGACGGGGAGGCTGAGACAGGAGGATCACTACATTTAAGCTACAGAGCAAGACCCTGCACCAAATTAATTAATTAATTAATTAATATAAAAATAAGAAGGTGCTCAGGAAGCACACAGAACATATAACTAAACAGAGCATAGTGAGTCTATAGAAGACACCAGCTGAGCTAAACAATGGATAAAAATCATGAACGGCCAGTTAGGAGAAGAATTACAGTCCGTGAAAAGGTACCATGCAAAAAAATCCTGCCTAAGTATGGGTAACAGAGCCAAGCCCACCTACAATCCAGAACTCAGGAGGTGAAGGCACAAGGATCACTGTGTGAGTTCGAGGCCAGCCTGGGCTACATAGTGAATGCAGGATCAGCCTGGACAACAAAGTGAGACTCTGTCTCAAAAAATTTAATCTAGGGGGCTGGGGAGATAGCTCTGTGGCACAAGTGCAAGGTCATGAGTTCAAACCCTGGTCCCGCCAAAAAAAAAAAAAACTCAATCTAGGGGCTAGCGAGATAGCTAAGTGGACGAAAGTACCTGCTTAGGCAAGCTTAGGCAAAAGGAGGGACGAGGTTCCATCCCAGACATGATGCTAGCCCAACCATGCCTCCAGGGCGGGCTGAGTCAGCCAGAGTCCAGGGGCAGTGGCGTATGCCCATAATCCCAGCTTTAGGGAGGCTAAAAACAGGAAGATTAAAAAAATAAAATAAAACGGGAAGATCACTATGCGTCTGAGCTGTGTAGTGAGATCCTGTAGCAACCAAATACACTTAAAAAAAAAAGAAAATATTCAATCTATCTACCAGCAATATAAATATAGTATGGGCAGCAAAAGTAACAAATGTGAAGACAATATATGGAATAAGATAGGGCTGATGCCAGTGAAGGTATTCAGAGGTACCTTCAAAATGAGAAAAAGGGCTGGACAGATAGCTCAGCAGACTAAAGCACCTGCTTAGGCAGACACAGGGACTAGGGTTCAATCCCTGGTGTGCCATGCCAGTCCAGCCCCTCCTGAGCCAGCAAAGGAGTCCAGGTGTGGTAGTACACGCCTTAACCCCAGCCCTGGGGAGGCCGAAAACAGGAGGATCACTGTAAGTCTGAGCTGCATAGTTAGACCCTGTACCAAACACTTAAGGGGAGGAGAGGGGGGGATGAAAAATGAATCCAACAGCTGCTATATAATGCAAGATTAATAATTAATAATCTAAGATTGATTAGAATCAATGAAATATCAGAAGATAGTACAGTTAATAGTAGAAAACTTAGTCAAGTGTGGTGGCATACACCTGTAATCCCAGCATTTGGGAGGCTGAAAATAGGAGGATCACTACAAGTCTAATCTGTGTAGTGAGAACCTGTAGACCCTGTACTAAATACATTTTTTAAAAAAAAATCTCAAAATGCCAGAAGTCCAATACAAGCACAGAATCTGGAAATCTGTTAGGGAAAAGCAACAAATCGGCTACACAGGTGAATCCATTAGAGTTACAGCAGACTTCTCAATGCAAACCTTAATCCCTGGTGGTCTAGTGGTTAGGATTCGGCGCTCTCAGTGTAAATCTTAAGTGACAGTAGAGCTTGGAGAAAAAGAGTTTCAAACCCTAACAGAACACAACTTTCAATCCAGCTTGACAAATCCTGCAAAACTACCTTTCAAAACTGATGGGAAAATCAGACTTCTCCATGACAAAGAGCCCCTTAAGAAATTCATGACCACATCAGCACTCCAAAAGCATAAGTTATCCTAGGAAGAGGCAATGATACAAACAACGCCAAAAAGCCAATTAAATGCTCATTATAGTCTTACCTTACAGGCTACATCAACTAATCGTGTCTGGATGGCTTGGTTCTCTGCTAGTTTAGTGCCAATCGCAAGCAAAGTGTCCAGCAACTGAGCAAGGACTTGGTGAGACTCTAGAAAAGATGGAAAGCTGAGTCAGACAATTTATATTTATATTTGTGTGTGTGTGTGTGTGTGTATTTGTTTTTTGTTTTTTTTTTTTCCAGGACTGGAGTTCAAACTCACAACCTTGCACTTGTGACATGGAGCTATCTCCCCAGTCCCTGAGTTACAGAATTTAAAAAGAACATTAGAAAAACTCACTTTGGTAAAGAATGTAGACTTCTGTTAGCTATTTCTACTGTCTAATGCCTCATCCCTTCAACTAAAAGCTAAATTCCTAAAGGCTTGTTTTTTTGTCTGTCTGACAATGTCTTCAGGGTATGGCGGGTGAGGCTCGTAGAGTTGGGGATCCAATCCAGATCCCCTGGGTTCTGATTGCATTTGTGTGAACAGATGCTTAAACAACTGTACCAGTCCGCAGGCCCCCTAAGTTCCTAAAGGAAATAAGTCTAAAAATTTAGTCTCCCACAGGATTGGGAATATTTATAGAGTAGGTACTCTGAAAATGTTCAGTGCTATGTGAGTCAAAAGCTTCTAACAGCCTTCGAGACAAGGTTCAAATTCCTCAGCAGGACATATACACATACACACAGGCCTTCGAGGGTAGCTGGCCATGCCCGCTTTTCCAGCTCATCACTTTCAAATCTAAGCTAGCACTTTTTCCTGACAGTGATAATTTCACCCCCTCACTGCTTCTCAGCCTGTCTCTGCCTAAAAGGCCATCCTCCATCCCCAAGAAGCACTTGCTCACCCTTCGAGTGCCACTTCCTACACAGAGCTTGTCCTAACACCCCAGAAGAACTGAACTTTCCCTCCTTGTTCCCCACCACCCCCAACAGCCAGTGTAACACTTTATTATATCCCTGCAGTCCCAGCACTGGGAGGCAGAGGCCAGAAGACTATGTTGAGTTTGAGGCCAGGCCAGCTTGGACCACATAATGAGCTCAAGGCCACCCTGAACTGCATAGTGAGACCCTTTCTTAAAAACAAAATAAAATGCTTAATCATACTTATCATCACATCAGACTAAATCAGAAGATAAAAATGACTGTGACAGTGGTGGTGGCACACACCTGTCATTTCACACTCAGGAGACTGAGGCAGGAGGATCACCAAGAGTTTAGATCTGCACTAAATAGCAAGACCCTGTCTCAAAACCAAAAAAAAAAAAAAAAAAATTAATGACTGGCTTATTCAGTTCCATATTCTCATTAGATCCTCATGAATGTCTGCAAACTGGACAAAGAGCAAAATCCAGACAGACCTATGGTGTGTCACTCTTCTTGGCCAGATTATCTCATCTTTGTCTAAACACTCTCGTGCTCCAGATATTATTCTTACAGTGCTGGCGGTACACAAGAGAATTTCAGTGGCATTCCTACAATTAGGAGAGTACAGTATTAGCGGCTGAAACCAGGGACACAACATAGCCAGCCTCTATTTTTTTTTAGTCAAAACCTTCCTAAATTGTTGCATACTTATAATCCCAGCACTCCAGGGGGTCAGGCAGGAGGATCCCTGTCAATTCAAGGCCAGCAAGGGATACCAGTGAATTCAAAACTATTTTCATGTAATTATTAATTAGACAGGTTTGAATACTACAGATACCATCTATTGATGCCACAGGCAGGTAGAGAAGGAATGTTCGCAAATTTTTCAGATGGAAAATAGATACTCTGACAAACTGGGAAACCTAATACTAAATGCCCACTGAGAAGGCTGTCACTACAAAGCAAATAAATTCTGTGATATAAGAAAGGCTCAAGAACTGAAGATTTGTAAAAAGGGGATGCAGGTTGGACAGGCAAGGATATACGCCTGCCAACTCCGTAAGCAGCAGCTGGGCCTTCTGCAGGTCTTGGGAGACTGCGGGTGGCTGTGACCCTCTCGCGGTGTCCCTTGCACAAATCACACACCAGAAACAGACACAAAAGGGGAGACCAGATCATTGAAGATCAGAAGAAAGATCCCAGCAGAAATTTACAAAGTCAGAGGGTGAGAGTGAATATAAAGAGAAGGTAGCCAGTGCATAGCATCCTTCAAACACCAGAAGTGCAGGCACCAGATCATGGCTCTTTTCTTTCTTTTTTGTCGTTTCGAGGCTTGGTCTCAGTGTGCAGTTCAGACTGGCCTTAAACCCATTTTGTAGCCCAGGCTGGCCTTGAACTCCCAAGGATCCTTCAGCCTCAGCCTCCCAAGACCTGGGACTACAGATGTGTACCACCACACCTGGCAAGATCAAGCTTTACATAAGAAAACTGGACTGCAACCATGTGAAAGCCTTGGGTGTGGAAGAGTTCTCACTGCTCACTCATCCGAAACTGTGGCTTTCAGAGCTCACAGTAGACACAAACTGTATGAGAAGCAGAAATATGGAGGGCAGCTACCATTTGGCGATCTTTAGCAAGTACTACACAGTTAAAGTAGATTACTTAAAACCAGAAATAGATGTTGTTATCCCAGTTTTTGAATTTTTAAAAAATATATTTGGTACAGGGTCTCACTATACAGATTAGACTCCTAGTGATGTCCCTGTCTCAGCCTCCCCAGTGGTGGGATTACAGGTGTGTGCCACCATGCCTGGTCTTGGTGGCCAGCTCAGCGCACAGGGGTTGGGGGGGTGGAGGGGGAGAAATGGCGCAGCATGTGGTGCTGGGGATCAACAAATGACAGCTATGCCAGGCATGGTGACGCATACCTATAATTCCAGTACTTGGGAAGCGGACGCAAGAGGGTTGCTTCAAGTTCAAGGTCAGCCTGAACTTCATACAATGAGACCTTGTCTCAAAATAAATAAATAACTGAAAGTTTTAAAAAAATAAAACTGCTGAACATCTTCACGGGCCTGCAGTGGTAGCCGCTGCTCTCCAGGCTCCACAATGCCACCCAAAGATGACAAGAAGAAGAAAGATGCTGAAAGGTCAGCCAAGAAAGATGAAGATCCAGGGCTGGCCGTGGTGGTACACACCTGTAACCCCAGCACTTGGGTGCTGAGGCAGGAGGATCAATGTGAGTTTGAGACTGGCCCGGGCTACAAAAGTGAGCTCAAGGCCAGCCTGAACTGAGATCCTATCTCAAAAAGAAAAAAAAAGACAAAGATCCAGTTAACAAATCTGGGGGCAAGGCCAGAGAGAAATGGTCCAAAGGTAAAGTTTAGACAAGCTCAACAACCTGGTTCTGTTTGATAAAGCTACTTATGATAAACTCTGTAAAGAAGTTCCCAACCCTAAACTTATAATGCCTGCTGTGGTCTCTGAGTTACTGAAGATCCGTGGGTCACTGGCCAGAGTAGTCCTTCAGGAGCTTATCAAGCTGGTCTCAAAGCACAGCTCAAGATACTTATACCAGAAACACCAAGGGTGGAGATGCCCCTGCTGCTGGTGAAGATGCATGAGGAATAGGTTCCACCAGGTATACATTTGGAAAAAATAATTTTATTTATTTATTTTGAATTCTTTTTTTTTTTTTTTTTGGTGGTAGCAGGGATCAAACTCAGGACCTTGCACTTGCCAGGCAAGAACTTATTCCACTGAGCAACTGCCTTGGCCTAATTTTTTTTTTTTTTTCTTTTTCTTTTTGAGACAGGGTCTCGTTATGCAGTTCAGGCTGGCCTTGAGCTTACTTTTGTAGCCCAAGCTGGTCTCAAACTCACATCAATTATCCTGCCTCAGCCTCACAAGTGCTAGGATTATAGGCATGTGCCACCCTACCCAGCTCTAAAATTTTATTATTAAAAAAAATAAAATAAAACTGCCAAGCATGGTGGCACATGCCTATTATCCCAACAACAGGAGGCTGAGGCAGAAGGATTTCAGAGTTCCAGGGTAGCCTGACCTACAAAGTAAGACTCTGTCTCAAAAAATAAAAAATACGGGCCGGCGAGATGGTTCAGTGGTCTAAAGCGCCTGCTTAGGAGGGCTCAGGCAACTGCGGGGACTGCAGTTCGATCCCCGGCACCACATGCTGCGCCAGCGCCACCACCAGGGCAGGCTGAGCCAGCCACAAAATGAATAAATAAACAAACAAACAAACACAACAAGCAAACAAATAAATAATAAATAAATAAAAAATAAAATTTAAAAAAAAAAATACATACACACACACACACACACATATCGTTTTACTAAATCATCCTCAAACTTTTCAATAAAAACTAGCACAAAAATTTGTTCTAAACTCTAGAACAAAGTGCCTACTCTGACTACACAGCTTTTAAATTGCAACTTACTTTCACTCTGCAGTATGTTAATGGCATCATCTATAATGCAGTCTGGTGAAAATCCTGCAGTCTTTGATAGCAAACCCAACAATGATGCAATTTTCAGTCTCACAGAGGGATCCGTTTCCTGGAACAAAGAAAGCAGCTGTTATCTTGATGCTTGCTGTCAGGTAAACAGGAAAATGGGAAAGTAAGGCCTCGAAAGGAATCCAAGGTGGAGTGCTGCAGGCTGTCCTCAGCCTGCTTCTGCGGGGGCCCCTTCTCTGCAGGTAAAGAGATGGCATTTGTCAAGAGTGGATGGTCGCTGTGACACAGTACTATTTTGAAGCTCTACAAGAAGAATTGGTTAGACCTATGGTCAGATGGTCACTTGATCTCTTATGATGATCAGACACAACAGAGTATTAAGGAAAAAATCCACATGCCAGGGGCCTGTATCAATATCCGCACAGGGCACAAGTGTTGGGATATTCAGCCTCCACATGGGAAGTCAAATGATTGTGTGCTTCAGATTGTTTGCCAAGATAGGAAGACCATCAGTCTTTGTGCAGAAGATGCACAAATGATGCACAGATGATTGTTTGGCTGAGGCAGGAGGATCAGTGCAAGTTCAAGACCAGCCTGGATTTAAAAAGTGAGCTCAAGGCCAACCTGAACTGCGTAGTGAGACCCTGTCTCAAAAAGACAAAAAAAATAAATAAAAATAGGTAAAAAAAAGTCAGGTGTGGTGGTACATTCCTGTAATCCTAGCACTCAAGAGGTTGACAGGAGGATCACCTTGAATAGTGAGTTCAAGGCCAGCCTTAACTATATAGCAAAATATTAGATATAGATACATATGAATTAATTTCATGGTATGTGTAACTATAGTACCACAATTTTAAAAAGTAAAAGAGAAGAACTAAAAGAATTTCTGACCTACTGAGTTTTTATTCATGTGGATTCTTTACAAGTTTGCCAGACATGGTGGCATAGGCTTACAACTGCAGCACTTGGGAGGCTGAGGCAGAAAGACCACCACGAGCTCAATGCCAGCCTAAACTACTCACACAGTGGACCCTGCCTCCAACAACAATGACAAAAGTCCTGTATGAAGTAAGTTTGGATATTGAGCCTGACAACAAAAGGAACTAAATAAGAAGCTGGGTGTGGTAGTGTATACCTGTAATCCCAGGACAAAGGAGGATCACTCTGTGGGCCACACAGTGGCTTCAAGTGTGCTATGTACCACAACTACATAGCAAGACCCTGCCCCTATACCCCAAGAAAAAAGCAAAAAAAACTGATCCAGACTAGTTCACTCACTGAAATGCATGATACCACAGTTCTGCGCAGAACAGAAACATCCTGGCCACCAACCTCGAGCCGGACCCTTTGGGCGCCCTCCTGATGCTCTGGGGAGCTCTAATCTGCCAGACCAATGCGAGCAGCCAGGCTAGAATGCCTGGGGTGGGGCACCACAACACCTGGAATCGATTTTTCTTTCAAACACAGTAGTAGTATTATGAGTATACCTGCATAAAAAATTCTCATCCTTCATTTACAAATAAAATATAATGCCAAAGAATCTGTTTTACATGCATCTGTTGGGAGAGGGTAAGAATTGAAGAGGCTGATGTGGAGGAGGGAAGGAAGAGAGACAATCAAGTTTGACCACGAAATGTTAACTTTTGTGGCTGAGTATGAACACATGAGAATTCATTCAACCATTTTCCCTTGCTATACTTATCTGTATTTGAAATTCTATAATAAAAGGTTTTTTAAAAAAATATTCAAGGGCCAGCAACATAGCTCAGTGGACTAAGCGCTTGCTTATGGATCGGGTTCAATCCCCAGTACCACATGCTGAGCCCGCTCACCCACCCCCTCCCCACAGTGCGCCGAGCCAGGACGAGTCCTGGTATATGTAATCCCAGCGCTGGGGAGGCTGAAAACAGGAGGATGGCTGCAAGTCTGAGCTCTGTAGTGAGACCCTATACCAAATACGTTAACAATAATAATAATAATACACCATAAACCAGCTGGGCATGGTGGTGCATGCCTGTAATATCAGCACTTAGGAGACTGATACAGAAAGACTGATCAAAGTTTAAGGCCAATCCGGGCTACAAAATGAGAACCTGTCTCAAAGAAAGAAAAAAAAATTATCCAGAGTTCCTATTTAATGGATGCATCATCTTGGATACTAAGCTACTTTATGCCCAGTTCCTTATCTGGAATATAGTGATAATATTGTCCGGCAGTACTAAATAAAATATCACAGATGACAGGAGTTGTATAAACTCCAAGCTGAGTAAACATTAACTGTTCTTGGAAGTATTATCATAGATGACTACTGACAGCAGAGTTATATAGTAAGAAAGGCAGATACAACCAGGGAGAAAGGTAACTGAAAACAGATCCCTGAGACAACACCGTGAGAGCAGAAACTCCGACTACAGTGAAGGAAAGCACTTTACACACACGCAGTGAAACATTTATTAATCCTCCACAATGGATCAGGGATATTTTCAGGCTCCAAATCTAAAGGTCATAGACATGAAGCATGGTAACACATGCCTACAAGTCTCAGCACTCAGTAGGCTGAGGCAGGAAAATCTCAAGCTCAAGGCTACCCTATATTAAAACAAGACTTTGTCTCTCTTGTTTTTTGTTTTTTTGCCTTTTTTTTTTTTTTTTTTTTTTT